>PVJO010007157.1:0-83723 GCA_004026905.1 Hystrix cristata | reverse complement strand
TCGGGCCATTTAGTGTGATGTTGTCCGTTGGTTTGTTATATATGGCTTTTATCAGATTTAGATATACACCCTCTATTCCTAATTTCTGTAGGGTTTTTATCATGAACGGGTGCTGAATTTTGTCAAATGCTTTTTCTTCATCTATTGAGATGATCGTGTGATTTTTGTTTTTGACTTTGTTGATATGGTGTGTTACATACATTGATTTACGTATGTTGAACCATCCCTGAATCCCTGGAATGAATCCTACTTGGTCGAAGTGTACAATCTTCTTAATAATTCGTTGTATTCTGTTGGCCAGTATCTTGTTGAGAATTTTTGCATCTATGTTCATTAGGGAAATTGGTCTGTAGTTTTCTTTTTCAGTTGGATCCTTTTCTGGTTTTAGTATCAGGGTGATGCTTGCTTCCAGAAATGATTTTGGAAGTACCACTTCCTTTTCAATTTCATTGAAGAGTTTGAGGAATAGTGTTATTAGGTTATCTTTGAATTTCTTGTAAAATTCGGCTGTGAAGCCGTCAGGACCTGGGCTTTTCTTTGTTGGTAGGTTTTTAATTACCTCTTCAATTTCGATGGCTGATATTGGTTTATTAAGTGTTTATCTCTTCTTGGTTTAGTTTTGGTAATTCATATGTTTCTAGGAAACCGTCCATTTCTTCCATGTTTTTGTTCTTGAAGTAGGTGTTGATGATCTTTTGGATTTCTGACGGGTCAGTTGTGACTTCACCCTTTTCATTTTTTATTGCATGAATTTGAGTCTTTTCTTTCCTTTTTTTGATAAGGTTGGCTAGGGGTTTGTCTATTTTTTTTAGTCTTTCAAAGAACCAAGTCTTTGATTCATTGATTCTTCGTATTGTTTTCTTGGTTTCTATTGCATTGATTTCAGCTCTGATTTTAATAATTTCCTCTCTTGTGTGAGCTTTGGGTTTGATTTGTTCTTCTTTTTCTAGCCGCTTGAGGTTCAACATTAAGTTGTTTATTTGAGCTCTTTCTGTCTTCTTGATGTGGGAGTTCAATGCAATAAACTTCCCCCATAGCACTGCTTTCATTGTATCCCATAGGTTCTGGTATGTTGTATTGTCATTATCATTTAACTGTAATAATTGCTTAATTTCTTCTTTGATTTCTTCTCTGGCCCAACTGTTATTCAGCAGGATATTACTTAGTTTCCATGTGTTTATGTGGTTTTTTTGGTTTCTGTTGCCTCTGAATTGTAGTTTCATTGCACTATGGTCTGATAGTATGCATGGGATAATTTCAATTCCCTTACATTTACTTAAATATCCTTTATGGGGTAGTATGTGGTCTATTTTGGAAAATGACCCATGTGCAGCTGAGAAGAATGTGTATTCTGCTGCTGTAGGGCAGAACACTCTGTAGACATCTTGCAGTGAAGGTGTCTGGGCCCTTTGTCAAAGATGAGGAAGCTGAGTATGCTTGGACTTGTTTCTGCATCTTTATTCTGTTCCATTGATCCTTGGGTCTGTTTTGTTTTTCTGTTGTTTTTGTTTTTGTTTTTGCTGTTACCATGCTGTTTTTATCACAGTAGTTTTGTACTCTAACTTCAAATTGAGGATTGTGATGTTCCCTGATTTGCCCTTGTTGCCCACAATTGCTTTTGCTATTCTATGCATATTCTAGTTCCATATGAATTTTAGGATTTTTTTTCTAGTTCTGTGAGATACACTATTGGTATTTTGATTGAGATTACATTAAATCTGTATAACAGTCTTGAAAGTATGGTCATTTTCACTATATTGGTTCTTCTATCCAAGAACAGCAGATATCATTCCATTTTCAGATATCCTCTTCAATCACATATTCCAGACTACTGTGGTTTTCAATGTATAGGTCCTCATTTCCTTTGTTAATTGATTCCTAAGTATTTCATTTTTCTTGATGTTATTATGAAAATTGTTGTTTCCCTAATGTCTCTCTCAGCAAGTTTGTTATTCATGTACAGGAATGTTACTGATTTTTGAGTGTTTACTTTGTATCCTGCTATGCTGCCAAATTTGGTTATTAATTCTAGGAGTCTTTTGATGGAGTTTTTGGGGTCTTCTATGTATAGTATCATGTCATCAACAAATAACGATAATTTAACTTCTTCCTTTCCTATCCATATTCATTTTATTTCTTTCTCTTGTCTAATTGCTCTGGCTAATGTTTCTAGAACTATATTGAATAGGAGTGGTGTTAGTGGGCATCCTTGTGTTGTTCCTGATTTTAGAACAAAAGCTTTCAGTTTTTGACCTTTAGTATGATGTTGGCTATTGTTTTGTCATACATATGTCTGATTTTATCAGATGGAAATAAGAATCTTCTGTTCAAATTTTCTGTAGGGTTTTTATCATGAATGGTTAGTAGACTTTCCCAAATAGAGGCTTTTTCTGCCTCTATTGAGATGAATATGTGGTTTTTGTCCGTGGTTGTGTTAATGTGGTATGTTATATTTATTGATTTGCATGTGTTGAACTGTCCATCCCTGGAATGAATCCTACTTGGTCATGGTGTATAATCTTTTTGATAATTTGCTGTATTCTGTTTGCCAGTATCTCATTGAGGATTTTTTGATATAATGTCATTAAGGAGGTTGGCTTATAGTTCTTCCTTATGGTTGGTTTGTTCTTTGGTTTTGGTATCAGGATAATGCTTGCTTCTGGGAATGATTTTGGGAGTATTACTTCCTTTCAATTTTATTAGAGTTTGAGTAGTAGTGGCATTAGATCTTCTCTAAAGTTCTTGTAGAATTCAGCAGTGAATCTGTCAGGACATGAGCTTTTCTTTGTTGATAATTTTTTTGTTTCTTCAATTTCATTGACTGATAACTGGGTTATTTAGAATTTTTCTATCTTCTTGCTTTAGCTTTAGTAATTCATGTATATCTAGGAATCTGTCCATTTCTTCTGAATTTTCCTCTTTTTGGAGTACAGGTTCTCAAAGTAGGATTGATGATCTTTTGGATTCCTGCAGTATTCATTGTGATTTTACCCTTTTCATTCTTAATTTTATGGATTTGGGTCTTTCCTTTTTGGGATAAGATTGGTGTTTTAATTATTTTTTTCTCATTGCTAGGACAAGATACCCAACACCCAAAGTTGAAGGAGGAAAGGTTTATTGTACCTCACAGTTTGTGGAGGTTTCAGTTCATAGTTGGCTGGCTCCATGTCAGGGCATGGCAGAGGGGCATCACAGAGCAGCCAGGCAGAAGGCGACAAGCAACGAGCAAGCAACAAGCAACAAGTGCTGGCAACAGCAGCCCTCTTTCTGTTTCTTATATTTTATCCAGAGTACTTATGGTGGATAGTATTCCACCCGTAATCCTAACATCACACTGTGAATCAATCCCAGCATTGTATCTTTCATCCCAACATCACACACCCTAGATCCAGCTACCTCCAAAAAGCTCCACCTATCACTGCATGAGGCTTTGAGGGAACATCTACATAGAAGCCATAATGGTTGGTACAGAGTTTGTCTATTTTATTTAATTTTTCAAAGAACCAATTCTTTGATTCATTGACTTTTTTTTGTATTGTTTTCTTAGTCTCAATTGTATTAATTTCTACTCTGATCTGTATAATTTCCTCTTTCTTGGGCACTTTGGGTTTAGCTTGCTCTTCTTTTTCTAGAACCCTGAGGTTCAAAATTAAGTTATTTATTTGAGCTCACTCTAGTTTTCTGATGTGGGGATTTACCACTACAAATTTCCCAATTAGGACTGCTCTCATTGCATCCCATAAGTTCCAGTATTTCATATTGGTATTATTGTTTAATTGTAGAAACTCTAATTTTTTCTTTAGTTTCATCTGTAAGTCATTGGATTTTTAGGAGGGTATTATTTAATTTCCATGTGTTTATGTAGTTTTTGTGTTTTCTTTCACCATTGATTTCCAGTTTGATTGCACTGTGATCTAATAATATGCATGAGATAATTTCAATTCCTTTGCATTTATTTAAGCATGTTCTATGAGCTAGTATGTGATCTATTTTGGAGAAAGTCCCATGTGCTGCTGAAAAGAACGTGTATTCTGTTGTTTGGTGGAACAGTCCATAGATATCTGCTCAGTCTGTTTGTTCAAAGGTTTGGTTCAGCTCAGATATTTCATTGTTGATTTTTTTTTTCTCTAGTTGATCTGTCTGTAACAGTGGTGTATTGAGGTCCCCCATTACAATTTTTTTAGTGCTTATCTGATTTTTCATATCCATTAGTGTTTGTTTTAATAGTTATGTGCACCAGTATTTGGTGCATATATTTTTGTGATTGTTATCTCTTCCTCTTGGATTGTTCCCTTATCAAGTATGTAGAGACCTCCTTTGTTTCTTGGCGTGAAGCCACTGTGTCTGCGAATAGAATAGCTATCCCTAGTTTATTGCAGGTTCCTGTTGCATGGGGTATTGTTTTTCATCCTTCGGCTTACGGTCTGTGAATTTCTTTTTTGGGGGGTGGTTCTGGGGATCGAACTCAGGGCCTTGTGCTTGTGCTCACTAGGAAAGTGCTCTACCACTGAACCAAATCCCCAACCCCTCATTTTAAGTTAAATATGTTTCTTTTATTTAGTATATTGTTGGATCTTGTTTCTTGATTCATTCTGCCATTCCGTTTCTTTTGATTGGTGAGTTGAGACTATTCACATTGATGGTTATAACTGATATGTATTGATTTATCTTTGCCATATATATTTTCCTATTGTTGGTTCCCTTTCCTCCCCTTTTGTTTAACTGCTTGCCTTGCCTGGTAGACTCATTCTATTGGGATTCATGAAATTGTTGTCTTTGTTGTCTTTTTCTAGAATTCCATCAGAACTTTCGGTTTGGTGGCATGAATTTCTTCAGATATTCTTTATCATGAAAGTATCTTATTTCTCCATCAATTTTGAAAGATAATTTTTCAGGGTATATTAATCTGGGTTGAAAGTTGTTTTCTTTTAGAGCTTGAAATATTTAAGAGTTTGAATTGAGAAGTCTGCTGTGATTCTGATGGATTTTCCTTTATAGGGGATTCGTTTCTTTTCTCTAACAGCTGTTAGTATTTTGTTATTGTGTTGAATTTCTGGACTCTTGACTATTATATGCCTTGGTGTGATTTTCTGATCATAAATACTTGAAGTTTTGTATGCCTCACTCATCTGTACTTCAAATTCTTTTTCCATGCTTGGAAAGTTTTCTGCTACTTCTTCTGGGAACAGGTTTTTTAAATGCCCTTTGTACTGTCTTCTGATTCTTCATTAATTCCAATTAATCTTATCTTATTCTTCTTTGCATCATCTGACCGCTGTTAGGTTGATTTTTCGTGCCCTTGCTGTTTTTAAGAGGTCCTTTATTTGATGATCACCAACCCAAACCCTGTCTTCTAGATCTGATAGTCTGTCTTCACATTGGTTGACTCTGCTATATATGCTTTCAGTAAATTTTTAATCTCCTGGACTTCCATTTGAGTCTGTTTTATGGAATCCAGTTCTTTTCTAGGTGAGCACTCTACCACTGAGCTAAATCCCTGGCTTCCAGTTCTTTTCTATGTTGGGCATTCATGGTTTCCATGTCTTTCTTAGGCTCCTCTATTTTTTTATCTGTATCTACTCTAGATTGACTAATCATTTCCTTTATTATGGTCATCATCTTTTTAATTACCTGTGTTTTGTTTTTGTCAAGGGACGTTTGAGCTGTTCTGTTACTTCCACTGCTACCATTTCATAAAATTCACCCAGATAGCTTTTGATTTCTTCCATCTTTATGCTCCCTTGGTTTGCCTTGGTTGGGTTGATTCCATGTTTTCTGTTTGTTTGTTTTCTGTATTAAGGCTGACAAATTGCTGTGGTAGGTAGCTTTATTACTAATATCTAGATCTCTTTATTCCTAAAGACTACTTTTCAGTGATGTCTTCTAGATGTAGCTGGCTTTCGCCTTTTGAGTCTATCCCAGATGCTGCCTCTTCTTATTTGGGATGAAAGGTTGCTGCCTGTGCCTACCACCTTGTTCTTTGGTACTAGACTATAGTGTCGTTTATGACTCCCAGACAATCTAGGTATTGGCATACAAGGAAGAACAACTGATTAGAGCAACTATGTCACCTTGGCTAATTAGTATAATCAGTAATAACAATAGCATTGAGCACAGACTGGAAAATGACAAACTGTAATAACTATTAGTTTGTCGCCTTTAACCACCATTACAGGATTTATAGTTAACAAAATCTAAGACAAATCAGAAAATTATGTACACGTAAATATCCACTTAATAGAGCAATTTTACCCTAAGGTGAGAAAATTTAGAAGGCGTGAGAGGGAAAAATAGAGAAGTAAAAGAGAAGGAGATTAGAAGCAAGGCTGAAGGACAAAGAAAGATTACCCAAGCCTCAGGAAATTGGTGTAAAAACAGGAGGGAGGGGCTGGGGATTTAGCTCAGTGGTTAGAGTTCTTGCCTTGCAAACACAAGGCCCTGAGTTCGATCCCCAGCACCAAAAAAAAAAAAAAAAAACCCAGGAGGGGAAGAAAGAAGGAAGAAACTAAAACAAGAACAAAACAAAATTTAAGAAAAACTAAAAACAATGTTCACGCTCATGAAAAAAAAAATTAGGAAAAACAAAGGAAAAAAAAAAGGAAAAAAGGGGGATTTCACTGCAATTTCAAGCCTATGGTTATTTTCCAGGGTCTACAGTTTTGTGATAGTGTCCAGTTCAGTGCATGTCTCTGCTGTCACTGGTAGATGAAGGAGGCAGACAAAGGCCAGATCCATTCCAGCAAGCATGCAGTGGGATTAGGCAAGGTGCTTTCAACTCCACAAAAGTTCAGGCTGGTCTGGCCTTTGGTTGTGGTGTTGGGGCCTGAGTTGTTCAACCTACAACATTCGATTGTCTCTTGCCAGCCTGACCTCGGCTCCCTGACGGTTGTCCCTTAACCAGTCACTGGTCACTGTGGGATTTCAATTCTGGGAGCCCTTAGATGAAGCCAACCCATAGCTGCTCAGGTTCAGTTGGCCTCTCCCTAAAATGGTAGCTGACCAAGCACTGTTTCCAGGGGACCGGCAGTGGTTTGGACTGGAGTCATTCATCAGCTGTGGTAGCACACAGCATCCATTTCTCTGTTCCTCTGGTCTGTTTCTCTCTTGAAGCCTCTGGATTCACCCACTCTCACTGTGTCTCTATAGATTCCATCTTTCTTTCGCACACCATGAGTTGGGAGAAAGTGCAGGTTGTCTCTTCTTTTTTGTGTGTATTGGGGTCTGTCTCTTCCGTTTCTCTTTGGGCTCCAGTTTTCCCTTCAGACCATTCTTAGAACCCAGGGATCCACCTCCTTCCTTTTCTTTCCCATGTTGTTATTTTCTAGTGTCTGAATTTCAAATCTCAATTTGTTTTCCAGTTATCTCTACATAAATAGTTACCTAAGTAACACTAGTTGTCTTTATTATTAATGGGCTGCCTCAATAAGAACTAAGAAATTAGACTCTATTCAATTTTAACATTGTGGCATGTATTTCTTTCATTTATTTATCTCATTTTTATTTTTATTAGTACATGCTTGTAATACATAATAATTATACTTATTATGGGGAATTGGTACATATACATAGCACATCTCAATTCTTTTTACATTTCCTACTTCTCCTTTCCCTCCTGGCTGCATCTTTTCTTTCTTTTCTCTTTCTTTTTTTTTTTCTTTTCTTTGCCATTTCTCTATTTCTTGGCCCCCTTCCCTTTTGAGAAACATCTATCCTGCTACTTGCTATCATCTTTTTTTATGTTCTTTATTTGTATTGTGGGTTTCTTATGTAAGATATACCATGTGATATTTAAACTTGTGTGTCTGATTATTTCACTAAACATTGTGGTCACAAGGTGCATCCATTTTCTTACAACTGACTCAAAATTTATCCTTCTTTGGGGTAGAGTAGTACTCCATTGTGCATAAATACCACAGTTTCTTTATCCTTCATCTGCTGATGGACATATGGCCTGCTTCTAATATTTAGCTATTATAAATTGGCTGCTATGCACATGGGTATGCATGTTATCTCTTTTTAATATTGAAGATAGAGATGAGAGCTTATTGTGTATATATTCCTGATTTCTTACCCTATCTCCTTCCCTTCTTTCCAGAGATATTATGGTCTTGAATGTGGCAAGAGATACGTCATTTGATAAGTGGGCATAATAGTATCTGTCTTGTTTCCTGGCGAGCTCGTTATGTACTCTGTAGACATGGTTGTCTTTTGTGTTTTGAGATGAATGTCAACAGATAGATTATGTTACACAGTTGAAGTCCTGACAGAAAAGCTAACAGGATGGTTTTAAATGTCTGGTGTTCTATGATTTCTGTCTATGGTTTTTCTTTATTGTTATGGTAACAAATTTAATGTGGACTTTTCAGTTTTTATATTTTTATTTATTTGCTTACAGTGCTGTGGCTAGAACCTAGGACCTTCTACATAATAGGCAAGAACTCCAACCTCTGAACTCTATCCCTACCCCAATATAGCTAGTTTCAAGTGTTTTCAACATTAGACTTTGGTATCTCCCTTGTGTTTGAAGATCAGTTCCAAACTGGCCATAGTTCCCTGAGAGTCACAGTCCACTGATTTGTTAATGCACATCAGAGGACAAATATAAAGCCGTAAATGTCCTATTGTTCTAAATGTGTAGTTACAGAGGTCATTGTATTTCCGCCTAGTTCACATTGTCATATACTGACAATTCTTTCTTACATCTTATTTATGAAAGTCTTTTATACCATCCTATGTTTTTGCATATTTCAGGTCCTGACTTGAGAATATGTGTAGTATATGTGGATATTTTTAGATTTTGTCAGCTTTGGATCTCATGTAGTTCTCTTTTTTAACTTTTCAGGTGCTAATATAAGTGATGAGGATATTCTTTTGCTGGAGCTTTTGCACTGGTTTAAGGAGGAATTTTTTCACTGGGTAAATGATATTTCATGCACCAAATGTGGTGGACAGACTAGATCTAGAGATAAATCATTAATCCCCAATGATGATGAGCTGAAGTGGGGTGCAAACCTTGTAGAAGATCATTACTGTGAGGCATGCCAGCTCAGCAATCGATTCCCAAGGTGGGTACCTGGAAAATAAAGTCAGAATAATCTCTTAGTGGAAAGATTAGAAGTGAATTCTTAATAGATAAAGCCTTAAATACTCATTTTAACTATTAGAAATATATTTTTCTAGGACAGAGGTCTGCAAACTGTGACTGGTAGGCTAAATTCAGCGTACATTTGTTTTTATAAATAAAGTTTTATTAGAATACAGCCATGCAGCTGGGAACTTAGCTCAGTGGTTAAAGCACTTGCCTAGCAAGCACAAGGCCCTGAGTCCGATCCCAGCAGCAAAAAAAAAAAAAAAAAAAAAGCTGATTCATTTGTTCATTTGAAACAGCCCTGTCATATAGAATATAGGTTAAACAGAATCTAATACCCAATAATTATCTAAAATTAGTGTTATTTCTTTATTCAGCATACATCTGCACAACCCCTTTGAAGAGAGTAAAATTTATATATGTAATCACATATATATGTGTATATATATAAAATTACATCCTCATAAACTATTCAGGCATTCATATTTTAAACTAATAATGTAGTGTAGAATGGTACAGGCTAGCATAGATATTAATGCAAAGTGTTATTTTCCTTTCTGAGTATTTGCTTGTTTTATTGTTAGCTATTCTCTGTATAGTGCTGGGATAATAAATGCTTTTGTTTTCAATGCAGAGGGATCTAACCCAGGGCCTCAAAATGCTAAATAAGCACTCTGCCACTGATCTGTAACCCCCAGCCCTACCAGCCCTAAACACTATTAGACACTAATCTGTTCTTTTTTCTTTTTCTTTCTCTTTTTTCTTTTTTTTTTTTTGGTCGGGGGATTGTTGTACCTGCCAAACACGCACACTGCCACCAGGCTGTCCCCTGCCCTTTATCTGATCCATTTGTCTTGGCACGAGTAGTGTATATGGAAGATGAAGTCATAGGATATGCTGATTCTCTTACTGTGCTTCAATTTACATTCATATCTTTTTTCAGTTAATTATCTAAATTCTAAATGCATTTAATTTATCTTAAGCAAAGTATCTGTTTAACAAATTTGTTACTGCAGAGCCGGCTCACTCCTGGCCCTGTTTCTTTTGCTGCTGGGGTCATGGGTGACATCTGTGCTTAGTTGGAGCATTCTTCCTACTTAGGTATACCAACTCAAAAGCTTTCTCAGTACCACATACAAATTTAGTATTCTCTGTTTTTTTTAATTTTATAATCGGAGTAACTTTTGAAAAGAATGCCAAAGACATCTTTGAAGACAACTTCCAAATTAGCAAGTACCTTTAATACTTGAGAATAAAATTTTAAATCAAAATGATCCTTAGAAAGGAAAGTAGCTTTTAAGTAAAATTGAATTAAACTAAGATGAAGACTTATTGAATAGCTTATTAAAGTTGTTTACATTTTAACATGATGAGATAATTATACTAACTGTTAATGTTTAATGCCTTCAGTAGATTTCCTGCAGAATCTGTATGTCCAAACTTATCTTGCAAAACCCAATTCAAATATCAGCTCTCCTCCCCAATATATTGTAAGGTTTGTATCATAGTCTGCCATATAGTAAAAATGTGTTAATTACCCTCTCTGTCAGGACTATAAACTCCTTGAAGACATTGCCTCTGTTTAAATCACTTTTCAGCAAACATTCTAGCACAATGCCTTACATAGTCTACGTGCTTCAATCAATATTTAAAAATAAGAAATTAAGAAATATGATTAATATTTAGCATAGAGGTAATACACATTCTTTTAAAATTTTTATTTTGATAGCAAATAAAAGCTGTCGGTTTATTGTTATTGTTTTTTAAACCAGATATAACAACCCTGAGAAACTTTTGGAGACAAGATGTGGACGGTGTGGCGAATGGGCCAATTGTTTTACACTGTGCTGCCGAGCTTTAGGGTTTGAGGCTCGCTATGTTTGGGATTACACAGGTACAGAAAGTGGCTTGAACAGAGGAGCAATAAGGCTTTGTATATTTACAGCTTAAATTTATACTCTGAGCTCATTATTTTTTCATATTTTCTGGTCTTGTCTATCTTACCTTCCATTTGTCATCTATAAAATAACCCTGATACTAACCTCAGGCTTTTTGAAGAACACACAAGATTTTTGTAATATACCTAGCATAGTGTCTGGCACTGTACTGTGTACTCTGTTCTTTTATTAACACTATACCATAGCATTTTTAGTAATGTTGTTTCCACATAGATAAGAATGTACAACAGTGTGCTATAGAAATCTTCATTTTTAGAGGGATTACTATAAGTGATTCAGTGAAGAAATCACATTGTACAAAAATAATGTAAGAAAAGCTGTAATGTATTTTTATTGTCTTTATTTAGAAATAACTCATGTTGTCTACATGTTAAAAAGTTGTTTTTCTTGTTTTAGAGTTTTATTTGTGTTGCCATAGTTTTTATTTTTAGAATCAGATGAAACCTTTAGTTAATTTTTATTCTACAATCAAACATAGATCCTCAATAAAGAGAGATTCAGTTAGACTTCCTGGTATTTCTGCATTTTGGGGTCCAAAGAAATAGACTGTAGTTTCGAAAGTAGCACTGATTTCCTTCACACTGGCAAACTGAGGCTGATAGTTTTGATACTGTATGTAATAGGTTTGCCTTTTTTAGAGTGACACACATGTTATTCTTAATTAGGACTAAAATTGACTGCATTTAAGATGATTATTCTAAAAACCTTCTAAAGAGCTTCTAAGATACAGAGCAATTAATTCAAGAAGTCTAGGGTTATATGCGCCACAAAATGCTTACTTTTATTAGCGAAAGTTTAGAATATTGTAAATTATATAGATATTGGAAGCCATTCTGGTTTACACTTAACTTTTATTTCCTTATTTTCCTTCTCTTTTCTTACTGGAGTAGACCATGTTTGGACAGAAGTCTACTCTCCTTCTCAGCAGCGGTGGCTGCACTGTGATGCATGTGAAGATGTCTGTGACAAACCACTCCTTTATGAAGTAGGATGGGGCAAGAAGCTTTCCTATATCATAGCATTTTCTAAAGATGAGGTAGGGCATAAGAGAAAAAAAAATATTTTCCAGCAGTACAATGTATTTTTTCTTTGACAATTTTATAAAGGTAGGATTGACAATAATAAACTGCATATATTTAAAGTATACAGCTTAATAAAGTTGGTCATTTGGATACACTCATGAAAACATCGCTACTCTTGGTATTCCGATGTATGCATGCACCATAGTTCACTGTTGGTGTACATTTGGGTAATTTTCAGTCTTTAATATTTTAAATTAAGCTGCTCTGAATATTTAAGTGTGCAAGTGTTTACATGGGCATATACTTGTGTTTATCTTTGTTTAATCCCTCCGAGTTGAATGGTTGGATCATATGGTAAATGTATATATAACTTAGGAAACTGCTGAACCATTTTTTCAAAGTGATTGCACCATTTTATATTCTCTCCAGCAGTATGTGCGCGTTCTGTTTTTTCATATCCTTGCTAACATTTATTATTGTTGAATTTTTAAATTTTGGCACTTTTTGTAGGTGCGTGGTAGGTATTACTGTGCTTTTCACTTGCACTTTCCTAATGACAGATAATATTGAGCATCTTTTTATGTATTTGTCATCTATATGTTCCCTTTGCCTGATTTTTTTCCATTGTTTTCTTATTGTTAAGTTTTGAGAATTCTTTGTGTATTCTCATGTAAGCACTTGATCAGATACATGTTTTGCAAAAGTTTTCTCTCCTTGTCAGTAGCTTTTGATGCTCTTTAGTTGACTTTTGAAGGGACCAAATCAGTGAAATTCAGTTGTGCTTTTTGAAGTTCTAGCTAAGAAATTTTTGCCTAGTCCAGGCAAAAATTTTTGCCTTTAAATCTAGTCCACAATCCATTTTGAGTTAATTTTTGCTTATGGTCCAAGTATAGATTGAATTTCATTTTTGCATATGGATAATGAATTGTTTTAGCACCATTGTTGCAAAGATTATCCTTTTTCTAATGAATTGTCATTCCACCCTTAGCAAAACAAGTTGTTCTATAATATAAATGTAATACAGTAAAATTAGATAAAGTGTCTATTTATTTAATTTGTGGAACTGGCTTTGTGGGTAAATCTTAAAAAGCTAGTATTCTGAAAATTTCGTCGTTTTATCAGAGTACTTCTTGGAAGTATACCTTTTCAGGTTTTTTAGAACAAGCGTATTCTCTTCAGTTTACTTCACAGGTTTTTAAAGTTTAAACAAAGGATAGTATTTCTTAAATTGCATTTAAAGGTTATGTCCATTCTAAGTGTTTACCAAATAAAGGTTGATAGTTGTAATCTTATTAAATATTGGTGTTGTGAACTGTTTCAGGTAGTTGATGTCACTTGGAGATATTCCTGTAAACATCAAGAGGTGATCTCCAGAAGAACTGCAATAACAGAAGAATTACTTCGCGAGACTATTAATGGGCTTAATAAGCAGGTATATAATGGCCATTTGTCATTTTTGAGAACATGTTTGAAATTCTTTATATAATTGAGAATAACCAATTTTTAACCCTTTGAAATTTTTAAAGTAGTAGCATTATTTTATAAACAAGAATATTTTAATATATTAAACATCTTTTTGTTCATTAAAATTTTTGATTCAATTAAACATTAACTTCCTAATGTTCAGCAAAACAAAATATCAGTATTTGTTTATGTGATATAAAAATATGTCATCTTATTTATCAAAGTAGCTATACCTTGAATATAATGACACACACATTTAGGTCTGATGTGTGTACACATGTGTATGCGCATATACAGCTTTCTGATACCAGGCACAGGAAGTTATTAACAATGACTACTTCTGAGGAGAGGAGGAATTGGAGGGTCTACAATGGAAGGTGCGTTTTATACTTCTTTGTTAGTGAAATTTTTAATTCTGTACACTTGAATTTTTTTCAAAATTTGAAAGTAAACTAATATTGCTTCTGACTGGCAACCAGAATAGAGCAGATCACCTTAATCTAGTGATTAACATTCATGGTGAGATCTCAGTCTATTTTGAATTTGTTCTTATTTGTCTTATGTAGTGCTTCAGAGATCCCAACCTGAAAACTTGGGGTATTTGCTGGACCCTCTTATCTTGGAAAACTCTTAAATTGTTAATTTATTTTCTCTGCTGTACTTTGATTCTGCTAAGAAATTTGCTGTTTTTCAGCACTTTGGTCACCAATTTGTGCTTAGTTTTCCAGCCTTTTCTCCTCATGCTGCTTAATAATTGGCAAAGGCCTGGAAGTAAAGAGAGGTGCAGTGCGTACCCTTCACCTCAGTTCATTTCCACCCTTGCGAGCTTGACTTCTCAAGTTCTGGCTATCTTGGTAGCTTTCTGTTGCATCCAAACAACTGTTTGGATATGTGTGTGCATGTTCCTCTACCTTTTCTTAGCAAGGCATTTGACAAAACATAAGCTAGCCCATCATTGCCAGAAACAGAAGTTGTTAACTCCATTATAAATCTAGGATAATAAAGGTCATGCAGAGAAACATGTGTTAAATGATTTCTCCACGTAAAATTCAGTTTTCCACAATATTCTTTCTATTTTCTAAATAATATGTGTGTGGAGACCAACTTGGTTACTTTCAAGATCTCATAAAATACAAATGTTATGTTTTAATTATATTCTTGCTTAGAGTTGGACTTCTGCATTCCCCTAATCTTGTCTTTTTTAAAAAATATTAATGACAGAGGCAACTATCTTTATCAGAAAATAGAAGAAAAGAACTTCTCCAGAGGATAATTGTGGAACTTGTTGAATTTATATCTCCCAAAACCCCTAAACCTGGAGAACTCGGTGGAAGAATATCTGGGTCGATGGCTTGGAGAGTAGCTCGAGGTGAAGTGGGTCTAGAGGTACTTAATTTATTCTAGAATGACTTTCTGCTTCCTATAATATATTCTTTGCTTACAGAAAAATGCATTGGTCATGGCCTTTCAGTTATTTAGAAATGCAAACAGTTGAAGAGAAGTAATAATTGATTGACATAGAATAATCATAAAAGAGTTAGCAGAGCATTTTAAAGTAGAACTTTCCTACTATTACCTTTCTGTTTTTAGCACAGGGTAACTTTTACAAAGCATATACAGAAAAATATGCAAATTACATTACTTAATGAGTTTTTACAAATTTAGCAGCCACAGTGGTACCTTGGTTCATGAATTTAATTCATTCCATTATTTTATAAAAGATGGCCACATTTGTATTTATGCAGGAAAGATGGCCGTGGTCATGTTTGTCACTCAATGTAGAGTTTGTACACAAAAACAAAATGTTGCCAGATGCTTTTGTTTCAGAACCAAATTGTTAGAAAGATAATATCCAAATGAGAAGAGAACTAGAGAGGGAGGAGGGGGGAAAGAAGGAAGGGAAAAAGAAAGGAAAAGAAAAAGAGGAAAAAATAGAAAAATGTAAATAAAGCTATTGTGAATAAGAAGGAGAGGAGGGGGAGTGGAAGGGAGAGATGGAGGAGCAAGATATACCATGTACAGGTACAAATTAACTGCAATGAATGTGATCATTATGTATATCTACAATGTACCAATACATGTTCTTGGTAAATAAATAAATTTTTTTTTAAAAAGGGAGAACCAAATTGTTTACAAACAAAAGCATTCATGAACCGTGATACCACTGTATAGAATCAGTGACCAAAGCAAACAGTGGATCCCCAGGAACCCCAGAAACAAGCATGAGTTTCTTTCCAGTTAGCTAAAGTAACCACTATCCTGGTTTCTAACATCACATCTTAGTTATACCTGTTATTGTGCATTATATAAATGGCATCATATAGTATGTATTCTTTGTATATAGCCTTTTTTCACACAACATTATGATAGTGAGATTTATATATATTGCAGTGGATAGATAGATAGATAAGATAGATAGATAGTTTATTCTCATTCCTGTATAATATTTCGTCATGTGAATGTATTTGTTTTAGTTATTTTTCTCATTGCTGGGACAAAATACTTGACATCTACAAGTTAAAAGAAGAAAGTTTTATTTCCGTTCACAATTTGTAGAGGTTTCAGTCCATAGTCAGCTGTCTCCAAGACAGGGTAGCATGGCAGAGGAGCATCACAGAGGAGAAACAGTTCATGGTGTGGCAGGCAGAAGTCAGAAAACAGCAAGCCTCCCTTTCCCTTTTATCCCATCCAAGCTACACAGCTTTTGCGTAGTGTCTGTCACCCATACCTAAGGTGGGCCTTTCCATTATCCACACCCAGAACTATGATAAACCAGTTAGTAGACTAATCTACTACCACACATCCTTAATCCTGGTATCACACACTGAAGATCCAGCCACCTCCGAAAACCTCCACCTGTTGAGCCTATGAGGCTTTGAGGGGAACATCTAGATACAAACCATAACAGTATCATAGTTTATCCATTTCACTCTTGGTGAGCATTTTGATTGTTTGTAGGTTTTGACTATTTTAAAGTGTGCTGCTCTCAACATCTGTTTTTTCAGTGAATATATTTATGTATTTCTATTGTATGTGTATATACCTAGGAGTGGAATTGCTAGGTCATGAGAGTATGAGTATGTTCAGACTTGGGTATGTTCAGACTTGCCTATATCACCTTCCCATTATTGGGATACCCCAACACCCGCAATTTAAAGGAGGAAAGTTTTATTTTGGCATACGATTTTTACAGGATTCAGTCCATGGTAGGTTGGCTTCAAGGCAACAAGGACATGGCAGAGGAAAGCTATTCACCTGTGGCAGCCAGGAACCAGAAAGAGAAGGGAGGAGCGGGAACAAGAATACAGCTTTCCAAGTCACATTCCCAGTGACCCACCTCTGACTAGGCCCAATCACCTAACAGCACATTTAGCTAAGAACTCGTGAATGGAGTAATCTACTGATGAGCATAGTGCCGCCATGTTCCAAACACTTGAGACTTCAGGGGACATTTCATATCTAAACCATAATACTGCCAAACAATTTTTTAAAGCAGTTATACCAGTTTGCATTCTTACAAGAATTCTGTGAGATTTTTTTTTCACATCTCTGTCTACACTAGGTATTACAGTATCTATCTTTTTCATTTCAACAGTTCTAGTAGTATATAGTACTGTTCCAATTTCAGTTTGCACTTTGGTGAGGACTAATGAAGATAAAGGCTTGTGCCTCAGACTTTGGGATATCCTGTTTTGCAAAGTGCCTATTCAGGTCTTTTTTTTTTTTTTTTTTTTTTTTTTTTTTTTTTTTTTTTTTTTTTTTTTTTTTTTTTTTTTTTTTTTTTTTGTGGTGCCGGGGATCGAACTCAGGCCATTGTGCTTGCAAGGCAAGCACTCTAATCACTGAGCTAAATCCCCAGCCTATTCAGGTCTTTTAAAATGAGGTTTTGATACATTTAAAAAAAAACAACTTTTTGTTTTCCCCATATGAAAACTTTAAAATGCATAATGGTGAAATACAGAATTTGGGTAATTCAGGTGATGAAAATATATTTCTTGATGTATGCTTGCATACTTCTGATATTGGCAAGAAATTATTAGGTTTGAGAGCTTTTTATTTTTGTTTTTTGAGACAGGCTTTTGCTTTGTAGTCCAGGCTGGCCTTGAACTAACTTTGTAGCCCAGGATGGCCTCAAACTCACAGCAGTCCTCTGCCTCAGCCTCCCAAGTACTTAGGATTATAGGCATGTGCCACAAAACTAACAAGAAATTATTGTTGGTGTGACTTCTATTATACTATCAGATTTAGCAGACTTATTTTAAAATTATTGTCACTTGATTGCTCTCCAAAAACATAATGAACAATGGAAACTTAATTTTGTTTTATTTTCGTTTTTTAAGACAGGGTTTCACTGTGTAGTTAAGACTGGCCTTGAACTCACTGTGTAGCCCAGTATGTTTGTGAACTCAGGCTAGTCTTACTGCTTCAGCCTCCCAAGTGCTGGGTTTATAGGTATGCACCACCACACGCAGCAGAAATTTAATTTCCGTAATTATGTCCTACTTATGGATCAGATGAAAGTCAATGTTCTTGGTTCTGTAATGAACATTTAAAAAGTATAATAGACTGTCTCTTGCCCAAGGGAACTTAAGATTTAATCACTGAAGAGTATTTAATATAGATATCTAGGAAAATATGTAATAAAAATGTTGTAAAGGAAAATAATTCATCATATATCAAATCAAACAGACCTAAACAAATTAAAGTTTATACAACTTTTTCTAAATTTGCCATTGATGCAGTTCATTTCTCTACTGAGGGAAAATGTCCAAAAGGAGTGAATTATCTCCAATAAATGTTATGTTTGCATTTAATTTATCCTATCATCTGTAGCAGGCAATTAGAAATGTTGATTCAGCCATAGAATTACAAGAGCTAAACTCAACAAATAATTCAAATCACTGCTGATGCAATGCAAGTTCCAAGTATAAATCTAAATGAAGGCAGTTAAAAAGAGCTAATTTAATGCACAGCTGTGTTCAATTTAAAACATAGATATTAGTTAGGTCTTTTTTTTTTAATGGATGAGTGTTCTTTTGCATAGCATGTAAGTGGATTAAACTTTAAAAATACAAATTGGGTCATATACCCAGATTACTTTCCCTTCTGAAAATGTTTTAAATTTCTCAGCTGCTGGGGATCATGTTAGTGCCATGGACTTAAAGAAATTAAAGAAAATCATTTTCTCCTTTGTAAAACATCCTTTTAAAATGGGCGTTATAAATTAAATAGAAATAATTTAATCCCAAAACATTTTGGAACTAAATCTTATCATTTGGAAAAAGAAGGAAACATTGTTGGTATTATTTTCAGAAAGAAAGTTTTAGCTTAATCTTAGATTGAAAACATATGTGAATATCACTAACAGTCTTACTCCACCTTGCTTTGGTCACATGCTGTGTTCAGTAACACATATTTTTCTTTTGGTAGTTATCCTTTCTAAAATAGAGACTTCTTTTAGATTTTATTTGCAATTGGTTTGTGTTAGCATTCTGAAATACCTTTGATTTAGAAAAAAAGGAAGAAAGGGGCTGGGGATGTGGCTTAGTGGTAGAGCACTTGCCTAGTATGTGTGAGGCCCTGGATTTAATCCTCAGCACCAGAAAAAATAAAGACAGAAGAAAAGAAATGGAAAGTGTTTTTATTTGCTTATTTTAATATGCAGTATAATAATTTGTGATTATAAAATCAATTTCTAAAAGTAATAAACTGCTTTATTTACCTTTCTGGCATCGATATTCACAGGTTCTGCTAGAGAATTATCTTCTCTTTCATATATTTAATGTTACTGTTTTAAAATTCTGACAGTGATATATTAGTGTATATATACATATTTTCTTGTGTTTAAGTTTTTTTTATTGTGCTGATTGATTCTTACCCATTCACAGTGTTTATATTTTTTAATACCTACTGCCTAAAGCTTTACAAAAAGGAGTTTGCCTACTAGCCTGATCAGTTAGTAATTACTGTAGCAGGATGTTGACATAGGTTAGTGGTGCTCAATGGTGGATGATTTTGCCTTTCATTGGCCCTTTGGCAATGTCTGGAGACATTTTAATTGTAATGACTTGGAAGAAGGGGGATGCCTAGAGTGCTTAACACCCTGCACGCGCGGGACACCCTCCACTACCGACGGTTGTCTGACCCCAAGTGTTTCTATGGCTCTACATAAGGAGGGGAAGCCATTGAGTCAGAGGCACATGAGGGCATAGGATAAATGTATCTTCTCTTTCAAATATTAGATTCTCTCAGTGATATCAGGAAATAGGGATTATTTTATACTAGAATAAACATAGATTTATTTTGGAATAAGATACAAAAATTGTGTGGAATTTTAAGGTAAAAATGAGCTTTTTAGCTGGGCATGGTGGTGCATGGATACCACCCAGCACTCGGGAGGCTGAGGCAGAAGGATCACCAGGAGTTCAAGGCCAGCCTAGGCTACATAGTGAGTTCAAGGCCAGCCAAAACTACATAGTGAGAGCCTGTCTCCAAAAAAAGCTTTTATAGTAATTTCACGCATTCAGATGACAGTTTTAAGCTAAACCTGTCAGTCTCCTTACCTAGAGTATAGGAAAGGACACTCTGGTGAAATGACTGTAGTTTGAGGCTGAAAGGATGAGAAAGAATCAAGTATTTAGAGATTAGAAAGAATACCATTCTGGGTACACAAAACAGCATATGTCAAGGACCTGTGGCAGAAGCCAGCTGCACATTTTTGAAGAACCAAAGAAAAACTAAAGTGATAGGAGCATAGATATAAAAGGGAGAAGCAACATGAATCCTAGTTAGAGAAGTGCTCAGGGGACAGATCATATTTTGCCCGTAAGCCTTGGTAATGATTTTGGAATTTAATTATTATGTGACGTCAGTGAAATGAATTAAACAGGAAAGAGACATATCCCTCTTTATGTTTCTTTAAAACCCACCTTCATTGCTCTGTGGAACATGGATAGAAGAGGAGGTACAAGTTAAAAGCAAGGAAGTCAGCTTTAAGAGACTATTGTAGTGTACTGGTGGTAATGGTTAGGAGATGATTAACAATTAATTCAGATAGATCACAAATCACAAAAATTAAGTCAGAGCTCATACTTCTCATCTTTTCTAATATTTGGTGTTATATCATCATCCTACTTATTACATTTAATCTATTATCTGTTTTCTGAATTTTCTATTGGTATAATTTTTTTTCCTTTTTAAGTTGAAGGAGTCTCTTACTACTATACATATTAGTTACTCTTTTACTATTGAAAAACTAAATCTGCTTTCCTTTTAAGGGAAAGGAAACCGTGTTCATTCCCTCTGAAAATGAGACGACTTCTAAACAACTGTACCTTTGTTACAACATTGTGAAAGATCATTATGTCCGAGTTTCAAGTAACAATCAAACCATTTCTGGATGGGAGAATGGAGTGTGGAAAATGGAATCCATATTCAGAAAAGTTGAGACAGACTGGAACATGGTAATTCAATGCATAATACTGTTTGGAACCTTTGTCATTGTTTAAACAAATATAAATAGGTTTCATTTTTTAGTTGAGCATAAAGTGAAAACTGATATCAAAATTAATTCTAGTGATTCTTTAACTTGGAGAAGGAAATCCTATTCCCAGCATGTAGTCAAAAGTACATTAGACATTCTTGGTTTATATCAAGGAAATACTCATTTTCATCATAAAGGCTGAATTTAATACTTTCATGGGGAAAAATAGTCAAGTCACTGATCCATATAATTTTTTTTATGACTATGTAAAATATATTGCTAATTATTTTTCTGACAGATACATATTGATAGCCTACTAAATGTAGGCTATTAGCAAGTATAATACATTTAGTCAAAAGTACCAGGAAGCTAAGCATCTAACAAACTTTTGTTTCATAAGAATGTGGATGATTGAACAGCAATTTTGGTTATTTTTTTTTATGTCTTAAAATATTAAGTGGTAAAGTGTAACTACACTTGTTGCAAATAGGGAGGGGTGGGTGAATGGAAGGGAGGGGAGGGGAAGGGGGAGAAACCAAGATGTATCATGTACAGGTACAAAATAACCATGTTGATTATGATCATTATGTATACAATGTACCATTACATGTTCTTCTTAAAAATAAAAAAATTAAAATATTAAGTAAGTAAATGGATTCTGGGACCACAGAGCTTACTTATACCGGTTTGTGCATCATTGTTACATGTTAGCAGTTATAAGAGACTTTGCTTTTAAACTTCTCTACTTGTGTAAACAAACTCAGAATTATTCATGTAACCTCAGTAGCATTTATTTTTAATAGATTTTCATCAGCTTTAATTTTTAGAGAGCTTTTAAAGTTAGTTTGTCATTTGAGTGGGAAGGGAAGTTGTTCACTTGTGAGAAATTGGGTAGATTTTAAAAGTAACAGATTAATAGCTGCCAGTATTCATGAGCAGCTACTGTATGCTATCACTATAGTAGGAATTAATCAGAATACAAAAAAATTTAGAAATAAGGTCTCTGTTTTGTTTTTCTTCTTCCCAGATCATAGGCTTTTATTCCAAAGCTTATCTGGTTTTTAACCATATAAATGTCCGTTTAAATCATGTTACCAAATAATAAAGTTACAGATCTTTTTGTATTAAAACAAGAACATAAGATTATTAAAATTATAAATGTGTGTGTTTTCTTCTTTAGCTAAATAAATGCGTAAGAAAATAAAATTTTAAAATTTCAAGGTGTATATATCTGTAAGTGACCATGTAGTTGATAAAAAAAAAAGATGAACATCTTCTGGAACACTATCCTTAACCTAAAAATTCTAAACAGAAAGCAGTATAGAAGTACTGTTTACTTAGGGACAAGTCTGTACATGCTGAACTAAAGAGAAATCAAGGATTTCTTTCTAACCAGCATTGTTAATAAGGAAAGTAATGGTGAGGAAAGTAATGAGGTATTGCAGAATATGTGAGCCTCTGAGAAGCAGGGGCATTCCATGGCATATTTCTTCTTTGTCTTACACATTCATTTGTTCATCAATAAACATTTATTGAGTGCCTGCTGTGTCAGGCATTGTTCTCAGCTACATGGATAAAAAGTTATAGTTCCTTCCCTCACATTCTAACAGGGAAATTGAAGCATAAACAGCCATTTTAACCACCATGCAGAGTGCTATAATAAGGATATCAGCACATTGCTATGGAAACACTGAGGCGGGAGTAATTAGCTTTGGCTGTGGGTGTTGGGCAAAGCTCCACGGAGCAGGCGACATCTGAGCTGGACGCTGAAGGATGAGTAGGTGTGCATCATGCAGGGAAGCAGCAGGAAACAGACATGAAGTGCATGGCCTTTTTGAGATCTCTAAATAGAACATTGTGGCCATAGAAGGATGTATTGTATGAAAAGGAGTTAAATGATGTAAATGAGATGCGAAGACCATTAAATGGAAAACAGATCCTTATTCAAGAAAAGCTTATGCCTTGATACACTTTTATGCAGGGTAGGTTTTTTGGTTTGTTTTTATTTTTTCCTCAGTACTAGGGATTGAACCCAGGGCCTTCACACTGAATACACTCCCAGCCTTTTTTTTTTTTTTCCCCTAATTTTAAAATGGGTTGCCCAGGCTGGGCTGGAACTTGAAAGCCTCCTGCCTCAGCCTCCCAGGGTGCTGGAATTACAGTTGAATGAATCCATTTCAAACTAATGTTTAGTATCAAACGAATAAAAATACTAAATCTACTTGCAGCAAGTGACAACCTAGAAGTAACAATTGTCACTAAATTTTGTATTTTCCATCTAAATTGGTATTTCTAATTCTTTACCAGCATACTGCCAGTTAGAGATTCTCCAGCTCTGTGGAAAGTAGACCTATTGCCCACCATACCCTTCCTCAGTAATCTCCAGTCTCATCGTGACACATCACATCTGCCTGCTCTCAGATTTTTAGTACCAGTTCTTACCTTCTCAGATCTTTTCCCAGGGTCAGATGGACTTACTAAATTTTGCTACTTAGCAAATGCATTGTTCAATGATAATCTGCAATGAGAATAATATAAAAAGCTAAATCAAGGCCAGTATACATTTTGGGAAGCAAACGGTAATAGCTTAATAAAAATAAATTCCTAACTAGTCTCCATGCATCTACCTTGATCTCTTCAAAGATGTGCTCCATTCTGTGGCTAGAAAAATGCTTTCAAAACCCCAGTTGTTACTGAGTGGTCTCCATGTCTCTTTGGAGACCAGCTCTTGCTTTCTTGTCTGACTTTCCCTTACTCTGTGTCACCCCTTGCGCTCTGCATTGCAACTGCACTGCCCTTCTGCCTTCACTACAGAACTTCCTGTGCTTTCCTTTCTGTTTGACGTATTCTCAAAAATTGGTTTAAACCTCAGTCCCTCCAGTCCCAGATAACTAGGTATATTTTACTCTTTATGGATTTATTGTACCCAGTACCTCTCCTTGATGACATTGCTTCAAGACGTTAAGAATAGATTATTTCTCCCTCTCTCAAGCAGAGACCTACCTTGTTACTTCCTATTCACCTTTGTATTGATGTATCTAGTATAGTACCTAATGCTATGTGTTTACTGAAGATTGTTGAGTATAAGAAAGAATAATTGAATGTGTGTAGCATAAATCCTGTAACACCTTGGGGATGTGTAAAACATTAGATACTGTGCTTTGTTCACAGTATCTCTTGGATGTTCTTAGATACTTTTGAGCGGTTTTATCACTCTTTGTCAGTAGTTGCTTTACCACTTTTTGGTGCATGGTATTGTGTCAGGAATTCATTTGTACAATGTCAAACATTGTGCCTTGCATTCAGAAGGGAATGAATTAAGAGACAAGCCTCAAGGTGTACATCAGCTAATGTAAGGCAGACACAGGTGACCCAACTGTTTAGATTAAGAGAATCAACTAGAACAATATGAATCTGTGCATGATGCTGAGAGACGGAAGACAAAAGGAACAGGCATTAACTTCTTAAGTCAGAGAAGTTTTTACAGCATAAATAATACCTGAACGGGCTTTTATAAGAGGAGGAAGAGGGGCAGTTTCTCACTATGAGGACAGAGTGTGGAAAGGGAGAGTGTTTAGTGCCTGAGAAACAGCATATGGAAAAGCACTTGGGTGAGAAACGTCTGGTCTATTCAGGGAAGAGTAAGTAGTAGGGAATATGGAGGAGAATAGTGGGAAATAAGACTAGAGAAGTAAACAGCTGCCAAATTCCAGGGATTTTCGTTATCTTGTAAGTAGGTAATAGGAAACTATGGAAAGATTCAGGCAAGGGGAGGACACATCACATTCGTGTTCCAAGAGAGCTAATTAGAGAGGCTAAAAATGGAATAAATTGGAAATATAGAAAGATTCAGCACTCAGGAGGCTGATGCGTGAGGATTGTGAATTTAGGATACATAAGGGTTGTGAAGTTGGCCAGTCTGGGATACACAGTGAGACCTTGTCCAAAGAGGGACGGAGATAGAGGAGGGACTTAAATACAGTGGGAACTGAAAGTAGATTCATGTTTGATTTCGGTGATAAATGGAATAACCAAAAACAAGGTTCATACGCATTGCCAGTATAGCAGCACTGAATTAAAACTCTTCAAGTGTAACTGCTTTGCTGGATATCTGTAGGAATGACTGACTGCAGGACACCTGTTGTATGGCAAGCTTAATTAGAGTGAATCTTAGCAGCCTGAGCAGAATAACTGTAAGAGTGTACCAAAGAACAGCTTCCAACAGTGCACTAAAAACCAAACCCCCAGGAAAACATAGTAGCCTGGAATGTAGTAAGCAGAAATCTTCTGTCTTCTACATAAAATACATAGAGAAGGGGCTGGGGATTTAGCTCAGTGATTAGAGTGCTTGCCTTGTAAGCACAAGGGCCTGAGTTCGATCCCCGGCACCACCAAAAAAAAAAAAATAGAGAAGTCGGCACACAAATTGTTCTCAGTCCTGAAAACAGTGATTATAGCCACCACTCAAAGGGCAATATTTGGTACACTGTAAGTAACATAGCTTAGACCTTGTGTCACAGACACACTGGCAAGTTGCGTTCACCTCTGTATGCTTACAGATGCTAAAGAGGAATGAGAGTGGGTTGCTGGTGATTGAGGGGGTATAGTATGTAGAATTCAATCTATAGGAAAAAACTCCATACTTACTGATTTTACTGCCATGGCTGCTTCACCTCCTAAGTAAATCCACAGATTGCAAAAACAAGCATATAAAACTACATGATATTTAAACCTGTGAATTAAAAACCCAAACAAAAACTTATCTACCAGATAGGAAGCTAGGAACAATCAGCAGTTTAAAAATGTGCTTTTTTCCCCCCGCTAGACAAATAAGGGAATATTTGAGATCTTAGAAAGTATTCTTTCCTCTTAGTTACATAGTCTAATGGTATTTATTGTACATATGACCATAATTGGAGGTTTTTATATAAACACTGTTGTTTTGGTACATTTTAAATTATCAAATTAAGTATACAAGAGGTGATCAAATATGTGGTAAATGCTTTAAAATTATTACAATAAAAGATACATTACCATAAATCCCCCTTAAAATACTCCTTGCTTTTAACACTTTTTCCCATTGTTTTTGACACTTTCGGAAGCAGTTCTGGAAGTCCTCTTTAATGAATGTCTTTATGAAGGATGATCAAAAATGCAGTGCATGCTACTGCTGAGTGCCATCCGGTGGAAACACAGACTCATAAAAACCTTATGACATGTCTTCATCTACCTTAGTCCCTAGATCTGACACCCTGCAACTTCTGAATCTTCCCCAAAGTTAAATGACTATGAGCCCGATGTGGTGGTACACACCTATGATCCCAGCACTCAGGAGCCTGAGGCAGGAGGATTGCTGTGAGTTCAAGGCCATCCTGGGCTACATCATGAGTTCAAGGCTGGGCTGAACTACATAGCAAGACCCTGTCTCAATAAAATAAAATAAAATGGTCATGTAAACATTTTGAATCAATTTGGGACATGAGGCAGCCACGACAGTACAACTAAAGGCACACAAAAGAGGACTTCCAGAACTCATTCCGAAAGCAGCAAGAATGATGGGATAAGTAAGTGTACTTCAAGTGAGAAGGAGTATTCTGAGGGGGATTAATGACAGTGTGTCTTTTAATGTAATAAATGTTTTTAAATTTAAACATATGCTACCATATTTTCAATCATACTCTTTTGTGTGTGTATGTGTTCTGTCTTTTCTTACCAGCATCTCTAAAAATGACTTTTTGAGTTGGTTGAAATGCAAAGGCAGAATTTACATACTATGTGAAAAAGATGGTATGAATTTGCAATGTAAATAGGTCTGTTTTATTTCCATGTACTATGCCTTTAGCGTAGGAGACCTTTCATTTGCTCACAGTGTATTTGAATGTTTAATATTTTAAAATTCAATCATAAACCCCATTGTATCTTTTAAGTGTAGCTGTTTCTGTGTTAAGATTACTCCCCCAGGTCTTTCAGTTCCTTCCAATTGGCCATCTTTTCCAGATGACCTCCTTTACTAGCCACTCCTTTGAAGGAGTAATTAAGCTTCAGATAACCATAAATAAGTGCCCAGGAGTGTAGGATAGGTGAAACCCTTGACTCCCAGGGAACATGGGTGCAATTCTGAGCCTCAGGTTCTTACAGACAGTAAGAAGAATATATAGGAAGTTCATATGAGCATCAGAGGCTGCTTTAGTAAGTTTGCCCTGAATTTGAGTAGAGCAATTCATAGTTCCACACATGTAGGTTTATTAGCAACAGACAACAGTTGACTATTCACATCTAGTTTGAGAAATTCAAGATCATTTTACATGGAGAGCAATTGGTTGTTACATATCCCTAAATATATATTTCCCGATTCGAAAATCTTTTAAATTAATGGTCATATTTAAACTGAAGAAAAACAGCTATAGGTTGCCAGATAGACATGTGTTCATGGTACTTTCAGCTATTTGCCCCAGAACTAAAGACTAAGAGGTATTTATTGAAGAATTGAATCTAACTTGCATATGTGCATATTTGTATGCAAATTTTTAGTAGTACTTAATAAGTTAAATCCTCCTATAAATCTAAAAACTGTACCCCCAGAGGGCTTATGATTTGGTTAAGTTAGATCAGACAAACATGAAGTAAAAAAGTAAGGAAGTATTGGCAGTTCAAGGTGGGGCGAAATTATGGAGAACATTGAAAGGTAAATAGAAGATAAATTAGCGAGTAGTCACATTTAAAATAATCTTTCATTTTTGGCAGCATCCGTCATAAATCTCGTTTTTAAATGAACTTTTTAATTTAAAAGTCTATGATTTACCAAAATCTAATTAGCTTGTAGTCCTTTAGAGCTGCAGTTGTGGGGCACCTACTTTCTAATAACTTTCTTCCATACCAAAAGATGCTACAGGAAAAATAATGCTAATAAAGGAGAAAAAAAGTTTACAGTAAGAATATTTTCAGTGGGGAAATTAGTTTTTTAATAACTGTACACAGTACCCTATGACAGTACAACTTTTCACTGTTTTCTACACTGTTTGATTTTTCTAACAATTCCTTTTCCCCTTCCCTATTTTCTAGGTGTACTTAGCTCGAAAGGAAGGATCATCTTCTGCTTATATTTCTTGGAAATTTGAGTGTGGGTCAGTTGGCCTAAAAATAGAGCACATTTCCATTAAAACAAGTAGTCAAACCTTTCAGACAGGAACAATAATGTGGAAATTGCAATCTGATGCAGCACAAGTAGACCTGACAGGCGGTAAGTATTTGACTGGAGAATTAATCATGGAGTCTTTATTTACCATTCTGGAGATTGCTTGTACATACATATTTGAGATGTAGCTCTGACATTTCATCCCAAATTTCATACCGAAAGTTATTCATATTGTTGGAACAGAAGTATTTTTATTAGTCTGCATTTGTAATACATGATAGTTATGTTTGTTTGGGGGAATTTGTACGTGTATGTAACATATCCTGATTATTTTTGATTCTTGTACCTTCTTCACCCTTACGTCTGCTTCTCCTTAACTCCTTCCTCATTTCCAAAAAGTCTGCCTTCTTGTTTCCTACCACAAAAATATTTTAAAAATAAAAACCTGTTTAACCTTGTTGTATCAAAATGGCTGATACAAATGCAAGAAGGAAAATCATTTCTTTATTTCAAATGATGCACATCCTCCATAAATAGTAACATGTATTTGTCTTTTAAGGGTTGATTTAATCTGTAAGTCATCTTAAAGAAAATGTGTTCTCTTTATACTCTAAATTACAAAAAGCATAGTGTTGATTTTTTTCTCCTCCAACAGATAAAAATCTTCGTTCCTATCATGACTTTTCTGGTGCCACTGAAGTTATTTTGGAAGCAGAGTTAAGCAAAGGAGACGGTGATGTTGCTTGGCAACATACCCAGCTGTTTAGACAAAGCTTAAATGACCTTGAAGAAAATTGTTTGGAGATAATTATAAAATTTAGTGACCTCTGAGAACCTGAACATTATCGAAAAGCTGGCAATAATCAAGGACTTACTATGGCCCAAAGAAGTCTTTTGGTTCAGTGCATGCTTAGTCAGCAGTTTACTGCCCTGTGCTAGCATATTTTGCTGGCTCTCCATCATGTAACCTTCATTAAATTCTATCTTTATACTGTGAACCATTATGACATCTTGAATTAAAAGCTCTCTTCCATATATGACTGTAATTCAGTACACACACACAGTCTTCTTGCCTCCCAGAGATTTCACTCAAAATACTATAAATGTAGTGTCAAAAGTGAATTGATGGCATTCATGCTTAAATGCTATTCATGATTGTGATAAATCTTGGGCTAATAGTAATGTAACATTTTTTAATAAGCCATTAATTTCTTTACAAACGTTAGTTAGAGTTAGTTAGAGTTCCCTAAGATTTTTAATTTTTCATTTTTTTTTAAGTTTTCTGGGGGGAGGGGTGCCGGGGATCAAACTCGGGGCCTTGTGCTTGTGAGATGAGTACTCTAACCACTGAGCTAAATCCCCAGCCCCTAGATTTTTAATTTTTAATAACTGTAAAAGCACAGTATCTCAAGAGTCATATGATGCATGAAAATTTTTATGATTGTAAATATATAGGCATTAAAGAAATAAATTGAATTATTTTGCCTTATATCTTTTTAGTGTTTACTTTGATTAACTACAGATTTTTACTATGAATGCCAAATATTGAAAACCACTTGAGTAGACATAAGTTATGAAAATATTTAGCATTGGCAACATAAATTTAAAGATAAATTGTAAATTACATAATATGTGGGCACTTGAAAATGCTTTATTTTTGAGTTGTATTTTTAATCTTTGAAACTTTGTAACTATTATAATTATAAACTATATCAAGAATTTTGGGGCTGGGGATTTAGTTCAGTGGTTAGAATACTTGCCTCACAAGCACAAGGCCCTGAGTTCGATCCCCAGCACCAAAAAAATAATTTTTGTGAGTGTTTCCTATTACCTCTCCAGTTAAGTTTAATGAACATTTATGAACCATGGTATGCAAAGCTTTGAGATCATGCTGTGGAGGAGGCAATAGTGCTAATGGCATAGCCCCAGCCTTCAGTTTCTTTTGCCATATTCTGCAAAATGAATTCTCAGCTCCTCATACAAGAAAAGGACATGCTCAGGGATTCTTACCCAGTGCAGCTCAGTAGAGCATGACATACTACAAAATGTGTAATATCCTAAACCAAAGCTTTAATTGTAGTTAAATTCTTTTTTTTAATTTATTTTAACAGTACATTTTAGATGTACATAGTGATAACATTCATCATAGAGGATTTGTTCCTGTACATGATGTACTTGTTGCTGCTTTTTTTCCCATTCCCCTCCCCTCCCTTCACCCCCTCCTCCCTCCTTATTTACAAAAGCTTTGTTTTGTTATTTATAAAACAAAGCTTTTTTCCTTCCATTTCGTATTTCTCTTGTCTCTCTGTTCCTTTCCCCCTCCCTTGTTCCCTTCTTTTGAGACTCATTTTCTTACAAAAATGTTAAATTTCAAAAGAATCTGTTTATGCATCTGAAGGTATTAATATGTCTCGGATATTAGAACATTTCTGGAACTCTCAGACTCTTGAGTTAATCAGAGCAGCCTGTAATGACCAAGGAACTTAAAATTGGGGAAACACCATCATGGGGTCTAGTGTTGGCACAATGAGTATTTGATGATCATGTAGACAAACTTTCTTAACCTTCATGAGATAACCTAGCGGTCCACACAGTTTTATAAAGTTCGCGATAGAATTGTTAGAATACATTCTAATTTTCACTGTGTCTTTAAGCAGAAAAATGATTGGAGTTCAAATGTCCTATGTTTTCATAAATTTGAACTGCCAAGGAAAAAAGGTAACTACATACTTTTTTTTTACTTTTTGCGGGGTATTGGGGATTGAACCCAAGGCCTTGCACATGCACAGCAAGTGGTCTGTCACTGAACTACATCCTCAGTGGCCCTGGCTTTTCCTAGATATATTTTATGAGTTTTGACACTGAGAATATCTAATACTAGATATGAATATATATTAATAGATTAGTACGTAGTTAACAGATATTTTACAGAAAAATTCAGAAATGCAGTAATGCAGTGATATGGGACAGAACAATGTTTGAGAGCTCATTTGGAGGTTCTAGCAGGGGAGCACAACTACTTGTATATCCTTGACCAAGGAAGTGGCCCTCCCCTCCTCTGATCAAGTGTGCAGCTTTGGGAGGGACACACATACAGAGGGATGAGGGAGGAAGGGGACCCCCATTTAGCCAGCCAGATCAGCAGAATCAATCCTGGCGATTGATGGGGTGACAAATGTCACAGCCAGATCGCCCTCACATCCATGGGACAGAACAATTCTTGATAAGATGTAAAGTTAATGACAGTACGGCAAAGTCAAATTGAAAGTACAGATAATAAACCAGCCCTGGTAGTAGGGTATATTTTTATAGTAATCATTTAGCATCTGCTCACTTAAAACACCTAGCCTGTTGTGGCTATTGAATGGATGCTAGAGCAGAGGGAATGACTGCAGGGAGTTCTCAAATCCTGTTCGACATTGGTTAGCTTTCCACTGCCATCATTCATTGTTCAAGAGGATTTATACCCTGGTTCTACATCAGATCCCATCGTGAGGAAGTCCACAGTCTGTTTTCTGATCCAGTGTTTGTTTTAAGTCTTTTGTTAGAAATCATGTTCTCAGAATGAACAAGACACACATCTGATGCTTTTGATCAATTTATGAGGAAAAGAAGTGCCTCTGGTTAAGGGAAAGGAAGATAACACTTTCCCTAAATATTTGAGATGGGAAGGGTTGTTGGAGATAATTTAACCTAGCCTTCTCATTTTTCACAGAGGAAAACTCAAGCCCAGCAAAGTTAAATGACCTCTTCAAAGAATTCAGTAAAGTAATGTAGGCCAGATTCACTTACATACCTCAATTTCCTTCTATCAGGTTGCAAGGTTATAGAATCATAGACTTGTTCATGGGTTGCTGTTCTGGGAATATAGATACCTTAGAAGAAAGGTTCAAGTTGAGAAGGCATTACAACTGCTATGTAACCAGTGATTTTCCAAACTGTAGTTAGCTTTTCTAAAAATTGTTTTGCTGTACAACACAAGTTGAATTTTTATTTTATAGTCCAAACAGATAAACTCTCATAAACTGATAGCTCTGACCCAGGCATGCCTTCCTTAAGCATCTTTAAGGAAAAGAATAAGCCAGAACAAGTCATAATTTATTTCACTTAGCATATATTCACTTAATATCCTCTATGTTGACCAAAACAGTGCTTTATTTCTAATAAGAGGTTTATAATAGACCTAAAGTAATACTGGCAGCCTTTTGAATTTCTAATAACTGTTAATGACCTTCAGTGTCTCATTTAATTATAATGACATTGGATAAGTAGACAGTGTATCTTATGCCCATTTTATAGATGATGAAACTGAGAGGATAAGTGGGAACCAGTACTTTAGTGCCTGTACATCTGACATCCCTTTCCTATTTGTACACTACCACAAGTGGTGACAGACTTAGAAGTTGAAACCCTGCTCTCTTTTCTAAAAACTTGCTCTGAGGTCAAGTAGAAATCCATGAGTCGGCCAGAAAGGGGCTCTGAAAAGCACAAATAGGTACCATAAAATTTAGCCACTACAGTATATATTCTCTGTAGGAGGACATCTTGCGTTGTCACTCAAAGCTTGCTTACCGGTATTCTAATGTTTAAATTTCCAAGGGCATTTTTGCATTAAACAAGACAATCTTAGAAAGTAAAATGCCATCTCTAGTCCCCTAAACTCGACATGATTTTCTGAAGCAACTGCCAAAATTTCTGTGTATGTCCCAGAGGTTTCCTGCAGATTTTGCATTTATACATGTATACACACATAAAAAATCAGTTTTAATGTGTTTATGTAAATTAATGTGTATACTCTTTATGCTTGTTTTCTAACACTGTATCGTAGAAGTCTTTCTGTTGCCAGTCTGCTACTTTGAACTGCTCCATAGTACTTCATAATCTATCCATTCCCTTATTTATAAATATTTCGGTATTTCCCTTTTGTTATTGTAAGCACTGTTGTAGTGAATGTCTTTATGTTTTTCACATAGAATGTATGCAGAAATGTGCATTTAAAATCGTGGTAGCTACTTGTCCAATCCAACCATCCTGTAAGTGAGGCACACCAATTTACGCACACAGGAATTGTGTTTGAAGGCTCTCGTTTCCTCCCATTTTTGCCAGAACTAAATATCACAGTTGTGGTGTTGAGCTGGTGACCCTCATTGCCCAGTTTCCATGCCTCTGTGCTGTCCTTCCCACTCTGAGGCTGACTCATCTGTCCAGCAGAGTGTGGGAAAAGGGACCTCAGGCTACATGACAAAAGCCCTTGGCCATCTTGGACTGCTTCATTTTGAAGCACTCTCCACACCACCGAGAGCATGGGGGGACAGAGGCCTCCCTCTAAGCACCAACTCCACCTCTCTAGCCATGCAGTGGGTCCTTCAAAGACTGTGGCTTTGTAAGAATGAGACACACCAAATCAGAATGGCTCTGTCAAACCACTACTGAATTCCTAATGCATGCACAGAAACCATGGGAGAGAATAAATGATTTTAAGATATATTTTGGAGTGATTTGTTTATATAGCATTAAATCACTAAAGTATCAATGTTATTGCCTTTTCTGACAGGATCTCACTGTGTAGTCCAAGCTGCCCTTGAACTCACTATGTACCCCAGGCTGGCTTGAACTTGTAGCGATCCTTCTGCCTCAGCCTTCCAAGCACCAGGGTTACAGGCGTGTGCCACCATCCCAGCTATAACTGCCATTCTGAAGGATGAAAAATACTTAGTTTTAATTTACATTTCTTTGTTTACTGGTGAGATTGGATTTTCGTATGTTCATTAGTGATTTTTCTTTCCTATTTATGAATAAATTCTACAATAAAATCACATTGATAAATATTAACATTTTACATTAAAAATGTTATTATACACCTTTGCCTATTCTGTTGAGTTCCTTTCAACAGTCATTTAATTTCCAACTTGTGATTGCTTTTCTTCCTATCATGCTGTTCTTGTTTGATCATTGTATTACCTTCTTTCTGCAGTTAGTAATTAGAACTTTTCCAGAGGTCTCTTTTGTTACAGAATTACCTCTGTTTTCTCCTGGACTCTCTCACATTATTCATCTTGGTTCTCTTTCATGTTAGTGATTTTCTTTAAATGTCTGCTTCCCTGTATGTATGGTTAAAGGCCTAGTCGATAGTCGCAGGTAGTTGTTGGGCTTTCCCACTCAGTGTCTCAGGCCCTCTCTTAGGAGAGCGGACTACAGGTCAGACATTTGTGCACTGGGTACGTGGCATGCCAGCCACGAGCTTCACCACAGTCTGCACAGCCATCAAATAGACAGACATGCTGGGAACTCGGGAACCACATGCCCCACTCAGTATCCATTTGGGTTCCTCTGTTTCAGGGATTTTCTCTTTTTCCCTTCATAGTTTAATCTTTCTTAAATAATTTCAAAGTCAAAACTATCAAGGTGAGTACACAGAAATCTTGCATCCATCTTCCCTTCTTCCACCTCATGGGTAACCATATTTATTCATTTGGGTTTATTGTTTCCTTTTTGAGAATATAAATAAGAAGCATTTCTTCCCCTTTCCATCATTATATATACAGTACCACACTAGAGATGGTTTTGCACTTTGCCTTTACTTAAGAGTATTCTTACCCTTTCTACAGCTGTGTAACATTTCTTTGTATCACAGTTCACATTTTTTAGTGACCTTGTCTTTTTCAACTAACATCTAAAAATAGATTTGACATAAAATCTGGATTTTCAGCTTATATGCTAAAATGGAATTATCTAACAACACTGTCCACAATTCCTGTATGGAAGCAGTTGGCTGAGCCTGACTGGTGGCCGTGTCGCCTGTAGGGACAGGACCCATACGCCTCATTTACCAGAACTTCCACGCCCCATCTCCTGCGCCATGGTCGAAGCCCAGTTTCAGTCACCATTTACTGTAGCACCTGTACACTGTTCTTGGAGACATTCCTGTTGCTCTGTCTATTGAAATTTTAAAATCAGAGATAAAATATGTGGGTTTCATGATTTTATTTATTCATTAATCAATTTTTTATTTACAGCCACTTTAATCATTACCTGCCTATATATGTTTGGAGTTTGTTGACTCTGCCTAAAGGAATATACTATTTATTTCTGTATATTTCAGTCAAGTTTAATGTAATTTCTCTATATTACAAGTTGCTTAAAGCAACATAATTTGACATGTTGAATAGCTTTTAGAGAAATTGTTTTCTTTGAGTTTGCAGAAATTGTCAATCCATTAGTGAGTTACTTAAGATCACAAGAATCATTTTATTGAGTACCAAACGTAGGAGATTTTCCAATTCTTTATAACGTGTATCTTTCCTCAACTTTCTGTTAAACAGATACACTCAGTGTTTGTAGTTGTCCTTGGCTTTTCTTGCAGTGAGTAATTATCAGAATGCTCTGTAACTATCATCTCAGCATTTTAGGAAACTAGCTCTGCAAAGCTGGCTGGCTCCACCAGTCCTCATAGTCTAGAAGGATTGTTAGTATGTGTACTTGTCCCCCAACACACACATACACACACACACAATCTCCTGCTATCGTTTATTAATATCCTGGTTTTACAATTTTAAAAAAACACAGTGAAGTACAAAGAATAATGTGATGCAAACCAGCATACTCTTCACTTGAGTAATACAAAATTTTTATTTGTTTCATCTTCTAGTGAAAAACAAAACATTAATGATGAAGTCTCTTATGCACCCTTTTTCAGTCCTGCTTCCCCCTTTATTTTCGCCAGGGGAACCTGTAATCAGAAATTTAGTTTATCTATTCCATGTTTTTTTTACTCTCTACAAATAGCACATAAGTATAGTTTTAAGTCTAGTAAATATATGTATAGAACATAATGTTCTGCAACTTGCTTTTTCATTCATGTTCTATGTCCATCTTGATACCTAAAGATCTTAACTCTGGCAAAGATCTTAACTTGATACCTACAGATCATACTGCTGCGAAGATTCCATTTAACTGTATCCTATTTCTCTCCTATGAACCAATTCGATGTTTGAGGTAATTCTCAGGAAAAAAAAACCACAACAGAAGCCATTTTTCTCTACAAGATATATTTAGAAAGGTAATTTTTTACTTCTTTCATAAGCACTAAAGCCAGACTTAGTAAGAAAAAAGATTCATAGGAAGAAAAAGCAGTATTTGTGGCAAAGAAATAGTGTGTTAAATTCCTAATGTCCTTGAAATGTAATACTGAGTGAAACTCCATGTGATGGCAGCGTGCTTATAATTTGAAGAATATTTAGGTTTAGAGGGAAGTAAATGTTTGAAAACAAAGGCATTTTTCTCATGCTGAATTCCTCACTGGAAAGAAAGACTGTCCTCTGAAATGTTATGTCATCCCTTGCAAATGTAAAAGACTAAAAAGCAAAGAGGGTCTTTGATCTTCACTTAATAAATATGCAACTATCAAAGCTCTTAGAGTTCTTGTAAACTTAAATTTAAAACAGATTAAATGCTGAAGGGGAATGATGGCAGGAGAGCTTTGTAAAATGAATTATGGAGTTGTTGAATTTCAAAATATTCACGGTTGAGGAAATGAAAACTGTAATTTCACTTGGATTCAAATCATCTCACAGGATGAGGAATATTAGCTCTAAATGGTCATGCAATCAAGCCATGCCTCTTTGCCACCAAGGGAATATATGGTACTTTTAAAATAAAATACCATTTCCTTGAAGTGCCAAGTGGCAGAAGAGTTGCCCAGAAGATACAGTGCAAACCTGAGTACCATTTTAGAAAGATAATTTTTCTTTCTAAAGATGTAAAGGTGCGTGTGCCCATACTGAGGCGGGCACCTGTCTCTGTTCTGCCTGAGTCCCTAGCTGGGACCAGGATGCTTAACTGCCTGCTCGCCTCCCCTCCTCTGTAGTCTACTTCCATGGCAGTCCCTGGGTGCACACAGGAGCTGCATGAATTACTACCACATGTTGAATAACCATGATTCCTCAAATATTTTTGCTGGACAATGGAAACATTTTACATTTGACTTCTCAGATACCCTCCACATTATAAATCATGATCGCTTTTGGAAACTTCATTTTGCTTTATGGGAGCAAGTTAGTTTTCTTTTTCATTTTGAATGTAGTGTGTCTAAGCCTCATTTTCTGATAAAAGTAGAGTTTTGATTTCACTGACTGCAGAAAGGGTGGCATACAGATTAAATTGTACCTCTCTTTATGAAATAATCTGTTCGGTAAACTATTTTATGAGACTACATAAGGAGAATCAGGAAGAAAGAAATTACAAGTTGTATATTTACTATTTCTGTTTATTTCCCTTTTGTTATAGACCCTTGCACAGAGCAAGGGCTCTTTCAGGCAGTTCTCCAGAGCAAAGACAGTATCATATCAAATGAAGGGTTTATTTCAAGTGTAGACCTCTGGGCTTCCAACAGGAGATTCGGAGCCAAAATCCTTGGTCTGAGGTTAGGGGATTTTGTTTATTAACAAGTCCCTAATTCTTAAATGGACAAACAATTGAGAACTATTGTTCTAACCCAATGCTATTGTTTTTATGATGAAACCAAAGGTCAAAGAGACATTAAGACATTGGACAGTGTCATACAACAAGCTGTCAATTCTTGGCCACATATTTGGAGGACTACAATGGCTAACTTCATCCTTGTGCTGGGATGTGGGGCAGTGCTGGGGGCTGAACCCAGGGCCTTTGCACTGAAGTAGATACCTGCACCTTTAAAAAAAAAAATTCTGAGACAGGGTCTCACTAAGTCGCTAAGTTACCCACACTGGGCTCAAGCTTCTGAACTTCCTGCTTCAGCCTCCCAGAGTGCTGGGATTACAAGCATGCACTACTACACCTGGCTTCATTCTTATTTTTATCAACATATTACCAATGTGTTTTGTTGTGTTTGTCCCTGTGTCATTATGGTACTGATTGCCTTTTTTTTAGTATAATGAAAAAGGAGTATCTTCAGTTTTCTTTGATTGTCCTTTCTGTAAAACAGAACAAGGTTACCTCCAAAGGGAGAAGAGGAGGAAGTGGAGTGGGGAACAATGTTCTAGATTAACTGTGCCCATTTCTCTGCATCTTTTTCCACTTTGAACTCACTGCTGTTTGCCTTTTACCCATTTGCACTGCTGAAACACAAGATAGTAAGTCCTTTAATTCCAACAGTCATGTCTTATTTTCTTTTGTTACCCTCCCTATACTTAGTACAGCACCCAAGAGTGACATAGTAAACAGTAAGAAAATAAACTACAGAATAAAATGAATGCAAGGAGGACTCCCTGCCTCACTAGGGAGTTGCTATTCCTTTTACATCTAATAGTTTTGCTCCAAGACAAATTTTAAAATACCACACTCGCTGTGCTGTAGATCCTCACATGAACTTCTGTCATTGGAATCTGCTTCTGAGCCTTTCTTTGTTTGAGTCATTGAGCAGTAGTCTTTTCATTGTCGTTCTGTGGAACTCAATCTCTCGACTTGTATTCAGGCTCCTTTTCTGATCGAATCTATCACCATAATTCAAACTATCTTTCTTATATTCTATTTAATTTAAATGCTCATCTACTAATACTAAAATTCATATTACTATTATTTAAATTAAAAATCTATGCTTAAGGAGTCACTGGGATAGTTTGACCACAGGTGACCATGCCACATCTTTCTTAAAACATTTTTTGTTGTGGTCAATTCCGATCCATCTTTCAATTCTTCCTTTCTGAGGCCTTTTAAGAGCTCAGCTGTGACTCTTCTTTCTAGTTTCATAATTTCTCTTATGGAACTGGACATATCTTAGAGTTTTACTGATCAGCCTAGACATAGATGACTCCCGCAATTAAACCACATGCTGACGTCCCAGTGATGTGTGAGTTCCAAGTCTGCAGCGCTGAGGTCCATTTCCATGCATGTATCTCACTCTCATTTCCCAACAAAGCAGACTTCATTGTGGCAGCCTTCAGGTTAACGACTGTGTACCAGCCATATTGACATTCATACAGTAGTTGATCTAGTCATTCAGTACATATTACTGACAGCCTAACCTGTATCAGTAATTGCATTAGGCACTGTGCATGCCTCAATGAGTAACAGACCTAACTCCCTATCTGTGTGAAATTTGTGATGTAGAGAGGGAGATGGATTTTCAGCAAGATGCCCATTTAGACAGTGACAGAGTGATGGTTAGTGGTAAATACCAAAGAAAAGAAAGAAATGATTGTCATTTTTTCAAGACACAAAATTCAGCTGATAAACTAGTAGCCACTTGCTTGGCTAATGAACCAAGCGGACTGCCAGTCTCTATGCAGAATAAATAGAATTCCGTGTGGCTGTGCTGTCTGCACTAGCCTTTACTGGTTACAAAGGAGACATACTAGTATCAATACCATCTCTCACTTAAACACGAACAACTTAGACTGTGGACTTTGCACAATTTCTTGAGCCAGCTGCAAGTCTCTCCCTTTCTCCCACACAAGATACCCACACATCATTGTATCAGGATAAACCTAAAGCACCTTTCCTCTGAACGATATACTTCCCTCTCCCATCTGAATTGTCAGTGACATTAATGGTGGCCCCACCTGTTGCTGAAGGACCAACCCAACCAGTGGTCCAGTGGTGTTGGAACGGTCACCGACTTGGCAGTACATCGAGGTGAAACTCAGGGTTTATCAGTTTCTCTCCATCTCTACCTGGACCCTTGCTTGGGTCTCACTAAGCTCTTGTCAGTCTGGTGTAGCCACTTTGTTTAATAGTTGTATAGGTTTAAGTAATTTCTTTTTCTGAGTCTCTCTCATTGTATGACACATGGGGATAATAGTTCCAACTTTTCAAAAGTGTACTGAAAATTAGAAATAGTTTGTAGAAAGCATTAGTGTTATCCAGGGTACAATAGGACTCTGTAAATGATAGTGGTCATTGTGATTGGTCTTGCCTCTCTCTAGAGGGCCAGACCTGGCCTAAAGGCAACTTATTACAAAATTTCAGCCCTGGATGCTCCTGTTTAGATGTCTTTCTCCTCTTTTGTAATTGCTTCAACTACAACATCTCTATAAATTTGCCGTTGTTATTTTCAAAAATTTAGCAAGAAAATATGAGAATTTGAATTGTTAGCCCTAAATAGTATGCTGTAAAGTTTTTATTAACTTGAAAACAACTAAATTTTATTTTTGTTTTTTCTTCTAATTTTATCTTATTACAATATACATTTGCTATAGAAAAGATTAAAATACACGGAAGCAAACATTTAAGATCACTTGTAATCCTATTGCTCAGAGATAAACACTGGTTAGGTTTTGGTTCATGTCTTTTCCAAGACACATATATATCTAAAATCCATGTTTTTAAGTTTATCTATTTTTTACAAAAACAGAATTGCACTGTACAAAATTTTTGTAATTTAGAAGTGTTAGAGAATCATCATGAGCTGTTCATTATTTTTTATGATTGCACAGTAATCAACTATGTATACATTATAATTTGAAGTAAATCAATCTCCTGCTGGAGTTTGTGTTTTGATTAGTTTGTTTTGTTTTTGCCAAGTTTTTGTAATAGAAAAATGTAAATGACAAGAAAAGCAAATATTTCAAGAAAAATAACAGAATATTTAGAAAATGTCCTGATGATATAGCTATTATCCAGTGTTGTGTACTTTAACAGTGTCTCAGCATTGTCACCAATTTGTTGTGACTGTCACCAACGCACTTTACTCCTCCTCTCCTTCTGTCATTACTTGGATACTTCCCATGTGCCAAGTGAGATCTGAAGCCACAACCCCAGCAATTCAAGGAGCTGCTATAGTCCTCTATCTAGGACTAGTACTGTCAGGGTAGGAAATAGAGACATTTTGGTTTTCTTTAATATAAATGAAATCAGCTGGATTTTTTGTACATATATAATTGCTACAGATATGTTCTTTATATAGGAGTCTCAAACCTGTAACTATGCTAAATATACAGAATATCAAACCATTTCCTAGTTTCTTTTTGTTTGTTTGTTTGTAATCTATTGCATATTCTAACATAAATGAAATATCACGAAAATTAGAAAAGACTTACAAAATCTGTGGCAGACTTGTTTGGCATAGCAGGATGACAGTAATTTTGAAGAGGAAGTGAGATTAAAATAGAGCGTAAAGGCTGAGTGCAGGCCTGGTGGTCCAGGAGCTGCAGCCTGTTTACATGAAAGCACGGATGTGCAGACTCCAATTTCTAGAATTGGCCTCTGTGAGCTGTTGGAAAGACTATGGCAGGCAGGCTGTGATTAACTCAGCATTGTGCAAGACGGGTGGGCCCATTCTCCTGACAAGTTGCCAATGTGAGTAAAGTTTGAATTTGTCAACTGTTTCTACATTAATAAGATGTGAACAACATTCATTGTATAAGAAAGTAAGGTTTCAAAAATACAGTTAAGCCTCAGTTTACTGTAATAAATTTAATACCTGAGTAGTATTAATTAACAGAAGATAAATGTGTAAAAATATAATTAGGAGATTGCCTCTTTCCCAATTCAGTCTCATCACTGCATAAAACTCAAAGAGGCACCATTGGTAAGAAATTACATATGCTTGGGTTCTTCAAGTTAATTAAATTGATCTAATAACCATTTAGGTGAGATATCATCATCTTAAATTGAATGTATTTCACACCAGCCCAAAATCTAACATCTAAATTTCAAGTGATTCCCTTTCCCATCATTTCTATTTCCATCAATAATGCTGCCTTGTATCATGAAAACAGACCAAGTCCATCTTGTTGATTCTTCATTTAAAATACTTCTGTTTTAGCCAGGCATGGTGGCACATACCTATCAACCTGTAATTCCAGCACTCTCAGAGGCTAAGGCAAAAGGATTGTAAATTCAAGTTCTGCCTGCAGAACTTAGCAAGATCCTGTCTCAGAATTTTAAAATTACAGATGCTATTCTTTTATGTATTTTTTTTTTTTTGAGACAGGGTCTAGCTATATAATCCAGGCCAGCTTTGAACTCACAGGGATACTCCTGCCTCAGCCTCCCAAATGCTGGCTTTATAGGCATGCACCATCACGTTAGGAGAAATTTAAAAACTATAAAACAGCTGGGAGTGTAGCTCAGTGCAGTTGCCCTGAGTTTAATTCCCGGCACTGGAAAGAAATTCTATCTTCCACTCATTTGAATCTCTCACTATGTACAAGGCCTCATGCTCTCGTAGTTGGTTTCTGTGTTCTGGTATCTCCCTCTTTACACCGCAGTCTATGTAGCACCACACTGATGGCTCAGAAACGTTACTGATCAGGTCAACCTCAGCTTGACTCCCTCTTAATCCTCCAGAAGAAAACTTCTAATTCAATTCCTGGCACGTAGTTGGTTTTCCAGAAATGTTTTGTTGCAGTGCTGAGGATCAAACATCGGGCTTCAAGCTCGAGCTGTAATACGCCCCGGCCCTCCCGACATGTTACATACTGGCGGACTAAGTCACTGACTAGTTTCCAAGATGTGACACTTCAGTTTTACTTTAGCTCATGCGTGTGAGTCCCGAGCTTGAATTTACAACTATGGTGTTTACTTTTTTCGGGTTGTTTTCACTTAACACTATTAAGTGTACCATGGCCTTGTGAAACGAATGTTGACAATGAAGTAACTAAGATTAAAGCTGTAACTACCCTCCCATCTTGTGAGATAATCTGGAGTCATAATCTAACTTGCGACTCACTAAAATTTGAATCATTCCTAATATGCATCTTTAAAATGATGATACCGATTTCCATAATCTTCATTTCAAAATCAGCCTCATTTTCTAGTGCCCTGTGTATACGCAACCCCTCCCTCATTCTTTTTTACTTTCAGGTCCAGTCAAGCTGCCAATATCTGTGAGCAGCCCATAAGCAAGACCACCACTGAAGAGGACTGTAACGTTAGGGCATGTGGCTGCTGCGATGGTGTTTGTAAACCACTTGAATGCATTGAGCACGTGGGGTTTCATCATTTTATATTAAAGAGAAATTTTGAATGAAGTGCAAAAGATCCGCATTTGGAGTAGAAGTGTTTGCGCCCCTCTCTCACTCCTCTATTTAGAATTTCCAAAAGTGATAATTTAACTTTAAGCAAGACTTAGAGAACATCAGAACCATTATGTAGCTCAGGTGAAAATAGATAGATAAACAAAATTTACAATGGATTGATTAAAACAGTTCCGAGGGCGATCCTGATGTGTCATGTCCTCTTGCTTCCCCAGCTGCTAACTGATGTCATTCTTTACCAGAGCAAGGTTTAGAGCCCTAAATACTGGCCGATAGAGTTTCCACTTTTTTCTCAGTTTAATTTTTCTAAGTACTCCTGAAGGATATACAACTTGATGATCAGTGACTGAAAACGAGGGAAATGAAGTAGATCTGAGTGGTTCCAGCTAATACTGGACGATTCTGGATAATTAACTCCCAAATAATTGCCTGTACTATGACTATTGCTTTGATTCCTACTTAGAAACACTTTCAGCTTTTCTGATTGCACACTCCATATTTTCTAATTGTAGGATCAGTGTCAAATTGTCCCTATTCCAAAGATGAAGAATAAATGCGGGAAGTATGTTTCAAAGTTATTTAAAATGTGGGTGATTCTTTTAAGTTGTGGAAGGCTATTTTTGCCAACAAGCTAAATCTAACATTTCTCCCACTGTGCTGAAATGACGTTGCGACCGTAAATCGCAATTGTGTAGATTGGAACCTTGGAGAGTAATTGCATGTTCAAAGGGCTTCGAGCCAAATTCCACTACTTGTTTCTTAAGAGTTTTGCCTCCAGCCAGTGTGATAATACTAGATGTTATTCCTTCGTAAGTACAAGATGGCACCTGTAGCAGAATCTGCGAAAATCCAGTCACAGCCACTAAACTAGTTATTCCTGCTGAGGTGGACTCAGCAGAAAACAGATCAGTAATCGGTGAAAGATGCAGGAACACCTTTTGTGTGCCTGATGGTGGGAATTATCTTTAAAAATTTTTTAAGGATTATTTTTACACAGGGAGCATTGTCTTCTGAAGAAGCTTTTTTCTAGCTTATTTTAGTATTATCAAGGCTGTATTCCGAATTAGAAAATGTCAAGGGTGTATGGCTACTGTTGATTTGCCTCCGTTTGTACCAAAAAATGAAAAAAAAAAAAATTGCATGGTAATGAGGCACATTTAGTAGAGATTTCTGGAAACTATATATTACACTAGACTTTTCTTATTCTTTTAAAAAAATGAAGCAGTTGTTCTGAAAATCATGAATACAGACTCTAATTTACTGATTTGTTTTGTTGTTCCGTAAGTTTGTTTTGAAGATAGTTGACATAATAGAAAGACAAAGAACTTAGAAGTAAGCCACACCTGGTCGAATCCTGGTTCTATTATTTCTTAGCCAGGTTTAGTCCTTTCACCTTTTAGAGACTCTAGTTACATGTGTAGAAAAGGAATAATATCATCTTCATTGAATTACTATGCCATTTAAAGAGAATATAAATAAAATACAAAGCACAGTAGTGGGACACAGTATTCAATTAATAGCAGCAGACTGACTAAAAGTGGTAGATACAGCTGTAGTTGTTATCAGAACTTGGAATTAACCCCAGGAATATAGGTTACTACACTATGAATTAAAATAAGTTTTTGTGGAGCAAAAGCCCTCTTATCTAAAACCAAAATGAACACTATCCTTATGATGGTTAATTCTGAAAAAACAAGTCAATTAAGTCCAAATTTTTAAATTTTTATAATGAAATTAGTTTTAGCTTATAGGGAAGAATATCTACTTTTACAAGCCAGGGAAGATTTTTTATTAGAAGAAAGTCATTGAGAGAACTGGCACTGTATTTTTGACACTGAAAATATGATGTCTCCCCATATTGAAGAGCAAGCAAAATAGAGACAACTCAAATTTCTCATCACTTCTTGTCCATGAGTTTGTCCACACATCTTGTCTCAGGAGTCATACCCACTTGGCAGATGAAAAAGCTAACACTCAAACAAAATCATTTGCCTGAAGTTACACAATAATTTAACAGCAAAGTGGGAAATAATTTAACAGCAAAGTGGGAAGTGAGTTAATGAAAACATTTCCTAACTATATGCCAATCCTCAAGATTTGACAATATATACATCACACACAACTTTCTTCTGCTGGCACCAGGCACAGCCTCGGCCTTCCTCTCCAAGACTTTAAAATGTCCTGTCTGCCTGCACCAAGCGAGGATGGTGAACTGCAATGAGATATTCAGTAGTTTCCGTCACTGGGTGGGTGGAGGGGGCGCGCAGAGTCAGGAGCCACAAGATCTCTTTCCCCAGCCAGCGCACAAATATCCTAGTGTTCCTTCCAGCAGCAGTCAGAGACAACTATGGGAACAGGAAAACTCCTGGGGCCTGTTTCTCATTAAAAGTATGATTCGTGTTTTCTTCTAAGATAGACAGGGAGTTAAAGGAGGTTTTTGCTAAAAACAAACTAACAACCAGAAAAACAACAACAACAACAGCAAACCCCACCTAACTCTTCATCTAGGCCTACAGATGCCCAAAAGGTAAATACTGAAAAGTAAATCAAAGCTTGACCTTCATTTTGTAAAATTCTGGGCCAAATCCTTCTCAGCTCCACATATAGGCACGCTAGTCATCTGAGGAGTGTTTGTGTAAAAGTTGGCAACACAAAGCTTATTAGCCCTAAGTTTACCTAGCCTTCCTCATCGCCCTCAACTTTAAGAACACCTCTGCCCAGAAGTCTCCATGGCCATCTTGGATTCCCACAGAGCCTCACATGACTGCCTTAAGTCATGAGGATTCTTCTCCTGGGAACCAAATTGCCCCTCCACTAACGAGGATTCCTCTGGAGCTTGAAACCAGTTCTGAAATAACGATCAACTGGCCCCCACACTGCTATAAGCACCCTATTTTTATATCCCTTTGCATCACTAACAGGCCAATAGGATCCTTTTCATCAAGGTGTGCCCCTCCAGCCACTCAAGCTGGAGTACTTTTCCTATCTTCTCTTACTTTCCAAGTCAAGCTTTCGCCTGCACATTTCCACCATCACCAAAGCCAGAAGTGACATTAGCTGGTGATACTGGAACCAGAGAGATTTTCTTTTACACCAAGGCAGAGTGGACCTGGGATTCATCTACAAAGGAAGAATCACTCACACTTGGGTATTTTGGTTGTTAACTACATAGTAACTGACCACTGATACCTAAACTTGTCAACCTGATATTTCTCAATGCACCAGAAGTGAATGCATCTTATTTTCTGCAATTCAGGGACATTCTATGGTGGTTATTCACTTTTATAAGATTTTTAAAACATTTTAAAAGTTAAAAGAAATTTTCACATTTTGGTTTTGGAGGACTTAACACAAAGTCAAAACAACATATAGACAACATGTCGAGGAGAGGTGTTTTAGTCATTGTGAGAAGGAAATGTGGCTTTACCTTTTTTCTCCTTTAGAAATGTTCACAGCATCTTAAGGACAGAGCTCATGATTAAATAAAATAAGGTTTTGAGGTTTTAAAAATTCAGATCATGAATGGCTTTTATTACTTTTCTCCAAAGTGTAGTATATTACTGCATTTCTCTTCCAATATCCAAACAGCTAATAGCTTTGTTGAACTGTGTTCTCTTCACCAAAAACAAAATTCTAATTAAGCACTTGATCCAGCCTTTAAGCAATTTAAAGACTAGAGGTTGTAATACAGTTGGTCTTAGTTTTTCTAACATCCTTTGTTAGCCTCATAAAAACTTCTATGGATACGAATCTTAATAGATTTCAGTTCTGTTCTATGTTCACATTCCTGCTTGTCCTGAGGGAGTAGTATAGTTTGGTTATTGTTGGTCTGGCATGCAGCTGGAAAAAGAATGTGGAGTTTATGGGAGTAGGGGGCCTCTCTGCTTATTGCTGCTGCCAGAAATGTGTATCTCACCAACTTGTATGTTTTGCACAAGATTCTCTTTATAAATGGAGCCATGTACGTGGGTAGTTATAAAGCAAGTTCATTGAAGTTAGACTTCATTGTGTGTAATTTATTTTGTCAAAGGGAATACAGAAAGATTACCTGTATTCTGGACCATCTTCTCCCTCTCTCCTGCTCCCATCCTTTTCAAATAACTTGACTTTTGCCTTTGGAGAGTTACTTGTTTGGGTACAAAGTGTATTTTGAGCCCTCTTACATGTCTATCAGATAGTTTCCTTGTCATGTCAAAGAGCAGAGGCTGGAATGCTGGCATAGGTGTACAGGGGATGTGTGAATTCCAAAAGGATAAGTGACAGATTTGATGTTGCACAGCTGGGAGATGTACCTACATCAAATTCCTTGCTTCTTCCTTTTCTAAAAGACTCTCAGTTCACTCGTGGTATCGCTTCCTTTCCTACTCAGCTGGACTCCCAGTTGACCCATTTCGGCTTCCGCCTTACTCTACCAATCTTCATCCCTCAGCTGGGTTGTTCTGCCCTTCACTACCTGCTGTTTGTCAGACTGCTGGTGAAAAATCACGCAGTCAAGTACTGTCCTGCCTTTCAGCCTCTTTCTACTCTATGTGCTTTTCCTGGGCTGCGTCCACCTTCCTAGCTTCACCTACAAGACTTTGGGCTGGCGTGCTGCAAACCTTGACCTGTGGCCTGGGCCTCCTCCTGAGCTCCAGATCTGCCCCCTCCCATGTAGTGGGGATACGCAGTTAAACACCCCAAATGAAAGTCACTTCTCTCTCAAATCTGTGTCTCCTACAGTCAAGACCCTAGGATCCTCGGAGAGATTTTAAAAAGCCAAAAAATCAAAAGCCAAGAATATGGCGTCCTTTCCCTCTTCCTCACATCCAAATCTAACTGCAGCTTAGCGTACTGAGAGCTTCATGCTGGCCTTCTCATGCTTTCCTCTGTAACTTCATGATTGCAGCCGTCGTGTGCAGAGGTCAGGGTTTCAGGATGGGACATGCTCACTCATTTATTAGGCATCATTAATGATGCCAACTGTGGGCCTAGGACAAAGAGAGGTATTTAGATAAATAATGCCTGTGTGTGCAATTTTCCTTAAGTGCAGTGGGATATTTTTTAAATTTCCTGAAAAACCAGTCTCCCTGGAATATCTACTCTCTTAAGCTTCACCATTGCTCCCCTGTCCCTCCCACCATGTGAGCAATTTGTATTTAAAGCGTTATCCTGAACACCTTTAAACGCCTTTGCCAAGGGGCCCATTAAATGACCACCGGTTTCCCTTGGGATTGCTATCAAATAAATGATATATCGAACAGGAAAAAAAAAGTATGTACCTCAGCCAGGAGAGGGCTAAAGGAATTGGTGTGATTACATCAGCCTGAAGCTGATTTAAAGAGGCTTCAAGTTGTAGGGCAAGTTCTGTGGTGTGACTTGGCCCTCACCACCACATTTGCTGAAACTTGTGCACTTAGCTGAGCTCGCTTCCCAGGGCTTTTGAGTGCGCCTCACCCTCGCTCTACAATTACCACATCTTGCCATTCCCTCTAAAACAGAACAAAATGATGATTTTGATTTTAATTCTTCAGGAAAGCTTGTCAAAAAATACAGGCACACCTGTTGCTGTTTGGCTTTTCTTCAGGGACATGTTCAAGTGGGAAAAGCAGTGAGGCAGGAGACAGATTAGATTCCGATGAGCTGTCGGCTCTGAAGCAGGTTATTTCATTTCCCCAGCTTCAGTTTCTTGTTCTGTGAGATGACGGTATTTGTACTTCATGTCAAAGTCACCTCAGATTTCTAACAGAACACTCAGGAAATTCATGGCTTTGTGATAAAGATGCTTTCACAGCACAGTAAGGTCAACACTTTAGGACCTTGCTTACTTTGATTCTAAAATAATTCCCATATCTTTCTTTTTAAAAACAATTCCTTAAATTGGAGGTTTTTGTATTCTTTGTTGGATTTGGAAACTTAGTTTTAAAGCCATGGTTATATATTATATAAAGACAATGAGTTAATAGCAACAAGAACTCTTAGATATAATGATGTATTTAAAATTTGAGTATTGCAGCCAGGCGTGATGGCACATGCCCGCAATCTCAGCACTGGTGGGACGAGGCAGGAGGATCACCTTGAGTTCGAGGCCAGCTCGGGCTACATAGTGAGTTCAAGGCCAGCCTGAACTACATAGCAAGACCCTGTCTCAAAAAACAAAAAAAATACTGGAGTATTGCATCTGCTCTTTGAACCTTAATGAGGAGAAAGGGAATTGTAAGTGTTGGAGAATGGATGGAAGATCCTTTCAGTGAGATGGAGAACACAGCGAGGAACACAGAGTTTGGATGGGTTTTTTTTTTTTCGAGGCTGGCCTCACACTTGAAGAGATTCTCCTGCCTCATCCTCCCGAGTGCTGGGATTATGGGTGTGTGCCACCACACCTGACTAAATTTGGATGAATTTGAATCAAGTTAGAACATGTTACCTTGTTGCTCAGTTAGCGGCTCCCTTTCCACTAACTGTAAAAGGAAAGACCTTTCCCACAGCCCACCAGACCTTCTACCAGCTGGCCCTTTTGCCTACCAGTGCTCACCTCCTACCACTGTCTCTTTTACTGCACCCTCACCTCTGTGATGCACCATGCGCTCCTGCCTCAGCACCTACGCATAGGCTATCCCTTCATCCTGGCATTCTTTCCTCCATGCCTCATTGCCCCACCTTCTTCATGTCTCTCCTCAAGTGCCAGCTTATCACACGAGACTTTCCTGATCATCCTAAGAACACACCACAGTCCACATGGATCCAGCACCCTCTCCCCCTCATCAGCACCTGACACTTACTCATTTGTCTATCCCTCCATGTAAGCCTCAGGACCTGGGGGTGTGCTTACTTATTACTGTATTCCCAGCACCTGCAATTGGTTCATGATAGGTGCTCAATAAAGAGTTACTGACTGAACAAAGAAATCGGTTTGGGACAAGGTTCATTAGGTTACTGCAGTTACCTCTAAGAGGAGCCACAGACAGGCTGGGACCCATTAGCCGGGTCACGAGACTGGATGGCATCATGTAGCAAGTGGTGAGAGAAAAGCCGGAGAGGGCTCCTTGGGAACCACAGCCTCAGCCTCAAGGTAAAGGAAATGGAGACTCAGAATAAATAGCAAGACATTGAAAGATAAAACTGGGGGGAGAGTTATCTTGAACGTGAACTACAGAGAGGATCTAATGAGAGAATCAAAGACACAGTCTGCTGAGTTCTGCTGAGCGAAGCTGGTTCCCCAGAGCAGCATACCTGGAATGGTGGAGGGAGAAGCTGGACTGAAGTGAGCTTGAAAACTGAATCAGGGAGGCAATGATGAGGACAGAAGCTGGAGTTGAGAGAAGGGAGTCAGCTGAGGCAGTAGCAGAGGTGTGTTTACATGAGAATGATAGATAAAATGTGTTGATGGAGTGAAGCCTGCAAGGAGGGAGGACTGATGAGGAACAGACCACAGTTCATGGGGAAGCCAGCTCCTCTGTTGCTGACGGGAGAAGGAAAGTAGCGGATTCAGATGGAGGAGAAGTCTATGGCCATACCACCCTGAACATGCCCGATCTCGTCAGACGGAGGAGAAATTGGTGAGCTTTGAGCAGTGAGGACAGCAAAGGAGAACTTCCTGCCTGAGGCCTCCTCAGCCTCCTCCTCCTTTTTCTTCTTTTTCAGTAAAATAAGAGGTAAGGGAAAGTGATGGACGAGGTTCTAAAGGAAAGCTGGGGTTTAAAGTAGCCTGGCTCGTCCAGAGGTGGGGCGGTCGGCCCCCAAAGGAGACCACAGTCCCTGCAGCAACCCCAGTGTTTTGTGAGAATGTGGGCCAGCTGCGGTGTGCATCTGAATCAGCTGGGGACTCGGTTCACGGGCAGATTCTGACCGAGGGCACCTGGGGGAAGGTGAGATTCCGCATTTCCTCCACGTGCCCTGGAAAGCATTGATCGATACTGCTGACCTTTGTGGAGATGTTTGTACCATTTTCTCCAGCACCACTCAGCTGGCCTGCATCAGAGTGGCGCTCACACAGACTGGAGACAATGCTGGCGTTTAGTCAGGCAGACTCAATAAAAGGAAAACGAGAAAGGGAAAGTTTACAAGGTTAAAAGACGGAGTTGAATCAAGGTGCTTTCAGTTTGAGGATGATAGAGAAGCTTTTGAAGACTAGAGAATGCTGCTGATGGGGTGACAGCAAAGAACTCACAGAACTGAGGGTAGGTCCGAACTGTCACAGCTGCTTGGCAAGGCAGGTCAGAAGAAACCAACACGATTTCTGAGGACTGATTCAGCTACCTAATATTGGCATACACCTAATAGTGAAGGAGAATGCTACTCGCAGTAGGTTTATACTAAACAGAAAGTTAAACTGAGTCTATTAAAATTCTTCTTTTTTTAAATTAGCTATCTCCCACCCTGTTATTTTTGCTGTAGTTTTCTACTGGACAGAGATTTTACTTTGGGATTAGCATTCATACAGCCATACACTGTGCAGGGATCTTGGCTGATCCACATACTCAAGAGCAGTTTTTTTGAGAAGTATATGAACTTCATAAAATTTACTCATTTGTTGTCAGGCAAACCAATCCCATCACCTTCAGTGACGCAGTGGCATTCTATTGCCAGACGGGGGTCCTAGAAGGTAGATCCTTGGTGAGTAGATTCTTGACTCTCACCACCAAAAAAAGGAATTTCAAGACACATCTGTGAGAGGCATAAGCAGATGTATTAGGCAGAGTTAGAAAGTCAGGGAGACGAGGAAAAAGGTTCCAGCTGGAGTAACTGGAGGGGGCTCAACTCTGCTGCAGGGATTTAGACTGGCTGGCTCGCAAAAGCACATAGGCAGCTTTTATGAATTAGCTGACGTGGGGCAGTCTCGTTGATTACTATCTCATTCTTGGTTTTGTAGCTCTGGAAGAATCCTTATGGCTTGTGGACAATCTGGTTCCCTTGAGAGGATTGTTCTTGCTCACGTCTAGGGGGCAGCCTCAATTCCCATCTTGGGGTAGTTGCTCCTGCTTGGGGGAGGTGATGTAATCCTGGGGTGATCTTCAGGCTCTGCCTTTTCCAGCATTGAGGTGACAACAGTTGAGGACAATGAAGACTTTTAGGGGTTCCTCTAGGGGGTCTGGAACTGGGTGTTGTAAGAAGCCAGAAATTGGCTGCCCCTGTGAACCCTGAAAATTCCTTTAGTTACTCTCTTCTTGGTGTCCCCCTCAGTCTTGAAGCGGGGTGAAATAGGCCAGGTAAACTTAGGGCTGGTAAATCCCATAACACAGGAGCTCCTTAGGCAATTAACACGTCTATGTGCAGAGCTGAACAAGGATCCAGTCCAGAGATTAAAGCTTATAAAGGAGACGGAAGAATTGGAGAGAGATGGTTCACCTCATTTCTACTTCTCTTTATTGCTTATACCTCAATTCCATTATTTCACAATGTTTTTCTTTTGACTAGGGCATCATTCATATTCTTATAAACAAAACTTCTGCAAAAGATTAAAATATGTGGCAAGCCCATGGTCTAAGTATTACGCACATCCAATTCTGTGCTTGTGTAAGATTCTTTTATATTTAAAGGAATCATTGAAAATCTGTTAGGAAGTGCTTCTGCATTATGGGAATACAAAGAGGCATAAAGTACAATCCCTTTGTTTTCTCTGTTCAGATATCTGTACACACCTGTGTAAAGTTTTATAATACCAGGCAACGAGTTCGTTCAGTGCCAGAAGGGATGAAACAAAGAGTTCATCTCAAGGCATTTTAAAAGGAAAGGTAAATATAAGTAACTAAAAAAAAAGTTACCAGTGTTTTTAACTTTTGGATCAATTAAAGGCATCATTTTCAGTAAGTGTTAATCCTGAAAGCCTTGAGTACTATGTTTTTCTTTAAAACCTGAAATCAAAATTAACAGTTGTTAAGCCAGGATTGGTGGCACACACCTATAATTTTAACAGTTGGGAGGCTGAGGCAAGATGATCCCTAAGAGTTCAAGGCTGGCCCAGGCTACATAGTGAATTCAAGGCCAGCCTGAACTACATAGTGAGACCCTGTATCAAAAACAAAAACAATAACAAAATTTACAGCTGTTAACTATCAACTAACAGTAAAACTGAACAATTGATACTTAATTTATTATAAAATATTTTAGATGTGTCAAAATGTATAAACAATAGATAATACAAAATAATTCTTTTTTATTCACCAGTCTTCAGCCTAGCAAATACTCAGTAAATGTTTGTTGAATGAATAAATGATTCTCATTTATTATTAAATGCCTCGTCTCCATATTTATAATATCCTTGTAGCCAAGGACAATGCTTTAAATTTCTTTTCTATGGTGACAAAAATGATGGTTATGTGGTTAGTGTTCAATAAATACTAGTAGGTTGGTTCCTTTCTTCCAGGCCTACCTCTTATTGTCTGTAGCTGTCATTAAGCTTGAACCCTGCCCTTAGCCATCTTTGCCCTCATCGAATAGTTAGGCTAATTGAAATTACTTACAACATTGTTGAAGTATACTTCTACAACTTCAAATTGGAAAGAGCTGAAAAATCATTTATGCTAGTTTTTAATAAACACATCATAATATCCTTACTGCATCCTACATTTAATGTTTGTATTAAAAATGGAGAATTGCTTAAAGTCCTGGCTTCTTAATTACAATAAGAATTAGTTGAAATCTTATATTGCAAAAATAGTCTAGCATAGGTTTATCTTTGAAAAAATTAACCTGGTTTCAATTTTAAGAGCTATCCTGTGACTATCAGGGACTCATCTCTGGAAAGCCCCACAAGTTATTCATACACTGCCATGAGCATTTGTGGAGTTCGAAGACCACGTGCACTGGAATTCTGGGTGCATTGTGTATAGATGTTTTGTATCCAGGCAGAGCAGTGAGGATGGCAGCTGGCCACCTACATTTTTCCACATACTGCTTAGAAAAGATAAATTGGTATTGCTTTTGTATTACTGTGGTCTGGTTTAACTTCTAGTTCTTAAGCCATCTTCATTTTCTGTTCTTTCTTCCACTGATCCTTTCCATATTCTACCTTTGCTTCCAACTCTGGCACTTCTCCAGCAGGTCTCTCTGTTATGGCCTCTTACTCCACCTGCCAACATGGAAACTTTGAAGTAGCCACTCGCAGAATTTTGTGTTCTCCTCACTTTCGTCTCAGGAACACACCAACAACAGTGGGAAACATCTGTTTGGTATATGAAGCGCTGTGGATCAGGGAAATTCACTGGTGGATGTGACAGAAGCTTGTGCTTGGATAATAAACACACTACTTTTCCAGAAATCTTGTTACAGTTTTATATTCTAATACAAGGTCATTAGCTCTTCATTGACCAGTAACAAATGTTTCAGTGGAGACAACTGAAATTTGCGCTCAGATTTTAGAGAGGAATGGTTTTGTTGAGATAATTCACACACCATACATCTATCCATTCAAAGTACACAAAGTATTCATAGAGAATTGTGCATCCTTCATCACAGTCAACTTTAGAGTATTTCAACACCTCAGAAAACCCCCACTTCCTTAGCCATCACTCTGCAATCCTGTTTCCTCCTCTTCCCAGCCTTAATCTCTATAATTCGCATCTATTTGTCTGTTCTGAATATTTCATATAAATGTAAAATATAATGTGTTCTTCTGTGACTGGCTGCTTCGTGTAATGGTTTTAAAATATATTTATCATATGCGTGTGTTAGTACTTCATTCTTTGTATAGACTGTATTCCATCAGATAGTTATACCATGTTTGGTTCATCAGTTGCTGGGCATTTGGGTTGTTTCTACTTTTTAAAGACTATGAATAGTGCTGCTATGAACATCCATGTACAATCTTTGGTGTAGACATGTTTTTAATTCTTTGGGTTTATACTTAGGAGTGGATTGCTGAATCAAATCGTAACTCTATATAAAAATTTTAAAGAAATGTCAGATTGTTTTCCAAAGTGGCTTCATGATTTTCCTACTAGAATATGAGTCTTTTGATTTCTCCACATTATGACTAACATTTGTTCTCTTTGATTATAGCCATCCTGTAGAGTGTGAAGTGATTTCCCTTTGTGGTTTTGATAGAATTTACTTGAGTACTAGTGATAGTGAACACATTTTCATGTATGTATTGGCCATTGGTGTACATACTTTTCAGAAATGTCAGTTCAGATCTTTTGCTCATTTTAAAATCAGGTTGTCTTTTTGCTGGGAAATATAAGAGCTCTTTATATATTCTAGAAACAAGTCCACTATTAGATACATAACTTGCAAATATTTTCTCCAATTCCACCAGTTGTCTTTTCACTGTTTTGATAGTATCATTTTCAACACAAAATGTTCCTAATTTTGATGACGCACAGTTTATCTATTTGGTTGCTCATGCTTTTCATGCTATATTTAAGACTTCATTGCCAAATTCAAGGTCACAAAGTTGTGCTCTTAAATTTTTGTGAGAGTTTGATAGTTTTGATTCTTCCACTTAGGTCTTTGATTTTTTTTTTAAAGTGAATTTTTGTATATGCTACGAAGCAAGGGTGCAGTGTCGATCTTTTGCATGTCACAACCCAGTTGTTCCAATAACATTTGTTGAAATGACTGTTCTTTTCATATGGAATGGTTTGGGCACCATTGTTGGAGATCAACTGACTGTATATAAATGAATTTATTTCTGGAGTCTGAGTTGTATTCCATTCATCTTTATGGCTATCCTTATGCCAGATCCATAGTCTTGATTACTGTGGCTTTCTAGAAAGTTTTTAAATTGGGAAGAGTGGATGCTCCAACTTTTTAATTTCAAGATTGTTTTGGTTAGTATGGGTCCCTTGAGTTTCATGTGAGTATTAGGATCATCTTAATCTCTACATAGAAGTCAACTGAGATTCTGCTGAGGATTTTGTTGAATTTGTAAATTTAAGGTGTATTACCATCCTAACAATATTGTCTTCTAATCCATGAACATGTGTAGTCTTTCCATTTGTTTAGATTTTATTTAATTTCTTTAAATAGCTTTTAGTCTTCAGAGTAAGTTTTGTACTTCTTTTGCATATATATTGATAAGTAACTTATTTTTAATTCTATCGTAAATGGAATTGTTTTCTTAATTTCATCTTGGATCATTCTCTTACAGCTTTTACTCTTTAAGGATGTATAGGGGAAAACTCAGTTGTTGCAGGGAAAACCTGGCTGGTGGTTTGTGAGCCAGCATTCCCTGCCACGCCCCCCAAAAACATTTCTTCAGATTGTGTGTGTGGGGAGAGGGAGTATTCTGTGTTGAATAATTCTGGGAAATGTTGTATGATGTATTTATGAAACCCATAAACATATAGAATGATCTTAGAAATCAGAAAGCACCTTGAAGGTTTAATTCCTACAAAAAAGCCCTTCACCTCTTTTGAAATTCTTAATCCTGAATGCAGATAATGTTCAGCTCCTTCTTAATGAGTTTATGTGACCAAGGCCCCCCCAAAATCAAAGTAACAGTTTCATAATTAATTTTGCCTAGGGTAGATGTTAGCAGTTGGCCACAGTACTTGTTGTAAAATGCATCTAAGTGCCAGTAAAACTATTTTTTGAAAGTAACATTTAAATTCCACAAGTAAAATACTGCATTGTTAATTTTTTTAATGAAAAAAAGAAAGTTTTAACAATGGAGTTTTCTAATGGTTCTATATCAGTACTCTAATGTGGGAACAGTAGGATATTTAAAATTGGAGAAATGGAACATGAAGGAGCTTTAGGTGAGTAAGAATACAGTCATTCTAAAGTTAGAGAAGTAGGGCTTAAAAAAAGAACATGGTTTAGGGATTGGACATACCTATACTTGAATACTAGGTCGGGATTATCATCTGAGTAATAGATCTGTTTGAAGGTGTCTCCAAATCAGCTTTATTACATTACAGTGGTCTTAACAGGTAGACCACTCTATAAAATACATAGCACAGTATGTATATGACTCAAGTGAAAATGGATTTTTTTCTACAGAAGAGTACAGTACTTCAATTTTTGCATGGGCTTTACCTGTGTCCTTAAGTTCAGACCCCAGAGATTTGTCTGATTTGAAGAAACACTAGAGAGACCATATTCCAGGGCCGGCTTAGAGTACTTAAATGGAGTGAATTCAAGAGATCCACCGATCTGAACTATACACAAAGCTGACCCCAAGTGCAATCTACAATTGGTGTAGTTCATTTTATCTCTACTGTTCTGTCTTCTTTTCCTGTAACTCATTCCTCTTGTCTGAAACACCAGTCAGTCTGACAAAGCCAACATTCTAGAAATGGAATATAAAGTAAAATTGAATCAGCAAGTTACTTATTTGCAATTTTTCTGTCTTCTCTAAATATGAGACAAAAGGCACTGTTTTAGTTTAAAGGTTTTTAGAATTTGTCACGGACAGCAGTGAGAGGTATGTAATTTAATTTTGATTAAGGGATTTTTTCCTTTAATGCTTCTGATTTTTTAAAAAATGTTTGCCTGATGGCCAGTTCCATTATACTTCTTCATTGTGACCCAAAATTACCACCTTTGTGGGATAAGCACAAGATCAACCCTGGGGTTTTGAGGCTTTCTTGGCTTTAGCCCTGATGTTAGGATGTTGAAATGGGCATAGGAGGGAGAGTAGTTAATTGCAGGAAAACTGAGTAGACAGGTGGGAAATATCAATAAAGTTCAGACCTGAGAATAAGACATAAGATTTTGGCTGCTTCTCTTCACTATTACAACTTCCACAAGTTTTTGTTTATTTGTACTAGAGAAATTTCCAAACATCTATTTACATGAAAAAAAATTATAGTGAGTTGCTGGGGGCAATGGTGTTGACTTTTTTTAAATTCTTGACTGTCTTATGGTTTGACTGTATTAGCAAATTATTTTGGGACTTAAGTGGATGACAATTTAACATAAAAAAGCAGAACCAAAGAGCAACAAAAAAGAAAACAAACAAATTTAAGAATTAACCCAGCTATGTAGAGACCTCTAAGGGATAGAGAAAATCTAGCTATCTTTTCTTGGGAGGAGTGAGGAGAATGGTCGGCTCACGCAAGGACCAGGCACTCCAACTCCAGGGCAGCTGTTCAGTTGGGACTTGGCACTCAGCTCTTCCCAGTGGAAAGAAATTGGATGACTGAGATTGGGGGAAATCATAGTTTGCCAAGAGTGTAACTTCTCCAGAGCCCCATAACCTTTCAAGGAGACACTCTGATAAAAGGTAAGACACCAAAGTAATTTTTTAAGCAGCCAAAGGCATTTTTGACATTTCTAAGACCAAGCACAAGTGGATCTAGTCACATGTCTTTCTCACCCTCCTTATTGCTAGAATTTTTTTTTTTTTAAATTCTCCTGCTAAACAAGAGATGTTCTCATTCAGGACTGATAAAAGAAGCCTGGCTGTATTCACTTTTTCAGAAGTCAACAAAGTAGGTGAAGTATGAAATGTGTGGCATCAAGTTACAAAAAAGTTCCTAAAACAAGTTGTGAAGAGGCGAATGCTACTCACTGATCATATTTCTCAATTTATTATGCTCCCATTTGAATAATGGGAAGAGAAAAAAAATCATAGAAATATTTAGCTAGAAGGAAAAACCAAATCCAAACCCATCTACAAGAAGCTAGAGACTTGGAGTAATTATACTTTGAATTAATAAAACCTATAAAGTGGAGGCTAAGGAATTAAAAACAGCTGTACAAAATTTCATTTTGTTATTGGACAATTGAACAAACAAGAAAAATGATGTGAGAAAGGGAAGGTGGGAGAAGGCTTTATTAAAAATAATTGGTGGTATGACAAATTCCTGAGAGAAGTTCATGGCCAAGGTAAGGACAAAACACATCAGGCTTTTACTACTGTGTTACTGGATGCCCGTAATCAAGTGAACATCCTTATGTGGTTGTCAGAGGGCCTGTGGAAAGGGTCAGCTCAGCTATTGCTGAGGTTACTTTGCCACCAGTGATACAAGAAAGCAGTATATTTATGGATGATGCATTCAAGAAAACGGATTTAAGATGGCAGCCCATAAATGGTAATTGGTTGGATTTAATATTAAAATCACTTGTAATTTTCAGTATTTTGAAATCTTATCAGCAATCATTCATCATATTATTCCTCGCTAGATTATTCATCAGAAGGAATATTCTTATTTTTACAGGTATAAATTTTAAAGGACAAAATGGAAACAGACAATCAATAGTAATACATCTTGTTAGGCTTTCAAGGACTTGGTTTATTGGTTAGTGGTGCCATAATCTTCATAAGGAGAAAATTTTAAGGCAGCATTATGAGGTGGCTATGAGTTTTTAGAGGGAGACAATAATAATCCTGATCCACATTATTATTATTTTGGGGGGGTACTGAAAAGAAAGAATATATTGTAGCAAGCAAGCTACTTTGAGACTTGTCTCTGATTTTAAGAACAAGATAATAGTAAGAACATTACAGCAAATAAAATAGGAAACTCTACACATAATAGGGATATACCACTGCTTAAAAATTCTTCAATGGCAGCACTCTGGGAGGCTGCGGCAGGGTTGTTATGTTTGAGCTCAGCCTGGGCAACTTAATGATTTAGTGAACTCTTGCCTAAAAAAAAATAAAACGAGCTGGGATGTAGCTCATTGTTAAAGTCCTGGGTTCAATCTCTTGTACCACCACTACAAAAACCACACCAAACCACACCACACCACCCTCAATATTTGCCATTATTTTTTTGGTGGGGGACAGAGACAATCCTTAACATGACCAGTTGCCCTACTTAACCTAGCTTTGGTCTTCCACTTTTCAGTTGTGTTAGTCTTCTCTTCCTCAACTGTGCCAATTTCTATCCTGCCTCTCATTTGCACACATGCTATTTGTCAGTTTTGAGATATTAACACACATTCCATCCCCAGAACTTAATAATTTTCTTTGGAAAGACTCCTCTCACCCTCTACCTTGTTTTCTCCCTGTGCTATTCAGTTTTGTTACTGTGGCAAAATACCAGAGAATAATTATGCAAGGAAGAAACTGTTTCAGTTCAGTTTCAGAGGTTTAGTTCACAGACAGCTCGTTCCACTGCTATTAGGCTGTGGTGGCAGAAATATCATGGTGGAAGGGCATGGAGGAAAGCTGCTCACCTATGGCAGCCAGGAAGCAGAAAGGGAGCAGAGAAGATGGGCCATGGACAGCATAGTGTCCTTAAGAGCATACCCCACGACCTCCCCCTTCAAGTAGACCCCACCTCCTAAGGTTCTTTCATTTCCCAATAATGCCATCAAATTATGAAACTATCAATGGATGAATCCACCAGTGAAACTAGATTAATCATCTTCCAAAAGCCCCCTTCTGAATATTGCCTCTTTAGAGATGAAGCCCTAAATACATGAGCCCTTGAGAACATTCCAGAGCCATACTAATAGCCCCACTAAAGCCATGTCTTTAAGTAGCTAGTTATGTCTTTCACCCACATGCTTCAGAGAGGTGTGCTCTGTCTCTCCAGTTTATTCCTCTATCTGAGGCACCTGGTGTCCAATCTGGAACAGAGGGTGTTTAATAAATATTTGTGGAGTAAGTTAAATTAGATAACAGATGTAGAAGAATTTTATTTTAAATAACCAGAACTGCCACAAAGGGGATAAAGGAGATAATGGTGCTATGCTATTGGCATCTAGCCTGTAGAGCTCAAGAGTGCTGGTAAGCATCTTCTAGTGCATGGAGCAGGTGTTTAAAGATGTATTCATTCCAAGAATTGAGAACCCGTTCAGAGTGAGATTGAGAAGCACTGCTTATAGTAAAACAATAAATTAATTACGGCAGCCACTAAAAAGATAAGGTAGATCTGTGTACAGACACAGAAAGATTTCCAAGAGATGAAGTTAAAATAAAGACATTTACAGAAAAGTATAATATGATCTCATTAATTACTGGGCTCTCCTGTATGCATGTACTTCCACATACATATAAATGATCTGGAAGGATCATGCCCATTTGTTAACTAGTGAAATCAGTGGGGAAGAGAAATATTAAAGAAGTGTTTGCAAGTTTTGCTGGACACTTCTTTATTAGGCTTTCACAACCAGAAGGCATTACATTTATGACTTTGAAAACTTTTGGAAACATTCTTCATACAATTCTTGGAAGGATTAAGGTGGAGTATAATGTTAGTACTGTGCCAAAATATATAGTAAATGTGAATAATAGTTATAGAATTTTCCTAATAAGAATGATTTTTCCCCTGGGAACCTGAAGGAGTTCAGGAAGTGAAAGTATGCAGGTAAATATGGTAATTAAGATTTTATTAACAGCTTCTCTGGCTTCAGATGGGGTAAATTCATTTTTCCATCTTGTATGAATTATATTTTGTGCTTACTGAAGGATTCTAATCTTATATCATTTTATGCACATAAAAGGGAAACAAGTGGAATAAATTCTAAGAGTATTCCAACCACTTCATATTCAAAAGCGTAACTCTTCTGAATCACTGATCAACTCAGACATAATGGTCCTGTTTTCTCACACACTTGTCATTTCTATCAAATGCCAGTATGCAGCACTTTTTTCCAGTAAATTTTTTCTTAAAATGTAACATTCACAAAGTATGAAATTAAAAGGGTACAGTTGAATATAGTTTTAGAGGAAGTATACTCATCTTATGTATTCACCTAATTCAGCAACTAGAAATTATCAGTACCCAGATATCCCTTCCACAGGTAACCACAGCCAATATTATAGGTTAGTGTATTTTAAAATTTTATATAAAGGAAATCATACAGTATGTACTCTTGTTTGACTTCTTTAGCACAATATTATGATTGTGAGATTAATTCTAGGTGTAGCAACAGCTCACTCGTTTTTATTCCATTATATGTCTATATAAAATCCATTCTATCATTAATGAACATTTGGATTATTTCTAGTTCAGGACTTCCATGAATAGTGTTGCTATGCACATTCTAGTGTGTATCTTCTGGTACATGTTTCTATTTATATATGCCAATGAGTGGAATGTCTGGCTCAGCTTTAGTATATATTGAGAAATGGTTTTCTAAAGAGTTGTAAAGTATATACTACCAGCAATGTCAGAGGATTTCTATTATTTCACATCCTCAAAAATATTTCACACTATCAATCAATTTAAAGGTTAGTCATTCTTGTGGAAGAGGATTCGTTTTCAACTTTAGAAATCATTTATCAATCCTTATTATTCCCTTGTGTGTGGTGCTAGGGATCAACCCAGGGAACGCTACCACTGAGCTACTTCTCTAGACCTTTTTTTGTTATTTTGAGACAGTCTTGCTAAATTGTCCAGGTGGGAGTCAAATTTATAATCCTCTTGCCTCAGCCTCCTTAGATGCTGGGATTACAAGCACATACCACTGTGTCTGGCTTACTGTTATTTTTTAAAAACAATGTGTTTTCAATACTTTTCAACATTTACAAAAGGAATGGAAAAATACTTGCCAAACTGATGATAACAATCTTCTGAGTTGTGGAATTGTCATTTTGTTTCTGCCTTTTTTTAAATCTATACCTTCTAAATTTTAATATAAATATGGTCTAGTTACAAAAATATAAAAAGTGGCAGTAGTTCCTAAAATCCTTTCTCTAAAACATAAGTTACAAGTATGTTAATAGATACTTTTGGAAATAGGTTCAAGATTAAACAGGGCTGACTTATTTACTGAAGGACTGCTTAGAGATTTTAAAAATGCTAACAGGTTTATGAATCTTTTTGGTACTACACAAAACTATGCTTGATCTTGTGACTCATAATTTCAAAGATATTCCCTCATAACTCAAGGATCTAGAATACTGAAACATTTGCAAAATTCTGGAACAGGAGAAGCAAAAATGTAAAACATAAAAGACACAAAAAGGTACAAAAAGGCAAATAATCCTTATAATAAATGGAATATGCACAAATAAATCTTCCTTGTATGACCAAACACCTTTGGAAATTTTTATGCTGCTTTAACTATTTTCTGTGAATTTTAAGTTATCAAAAATGTGAATGCAGGCATGTAATTCCACAGCATGTCTGTATTTCTCCCTCTGCATTTGAAAGTTGTGTATTTGAGAAAAGTTAGCTGTATCTTCTATGATAGAGACACTGATTTGAACTATAAGATTTAAAATTATACAGATGGTGAGCTACATTACAAGACAATCCACAGGACCTTGGGCCTCAGAATATCTTTGATTTATTTTTTATTTCCAAAAGCAATTTAATAATCAATGTACTAAGGTAAAACAAAACAGACTTGAGCTGATTTAAAAGAGAACTTTTAGTCATTGACACAAATCGTAGGTACTTGTCACTGTACTTTTTAGAATAAATTTTATCAACCAAAGGATTTCCTGAGGGCCAATAGATTTATTTAACAGTGTTGCCAAGTTCCTAACATACTGCCAAATGTGCTATATTGCCAAGTGTGTTAGCCAGCTTGGCAGGGTGACAGAGTGTGCTTTGGAGTAAAAAACTTGGGTTTGAATTTCAGTTCCACTACTTACTCAACTCTGCCTTTCTATGACCTTTCATTTCTTTACTTAAATAAGAATGATGATTCTACCTCTTAGCATTATAGAAAATTAATTAGGATAATATGTGTGATAGGGCCTGACCAGTACTGTACCAATGAGACACTGGGATACTAAAAAAATGGGGGTTTCCTCGTCAATGACATGAAATGTAAACACTGGCAAAGATGTGGTTGGTATTTCATAGCCAGAACGTTCCTTTTGTCTCTCAGTTTCACAGTTAGATGCTTTTGTTCTCTCTTTGTTTCCTCTCCTTTCTTTCTCAATTCTTCATCTTGATTCTATAACCTCTCTTCTACTGTCACACAATCCTATTTCTTAATCCCTAAGAGAAATAACACTTTAACCAATTATCGACAATATATTTACTGATACAGATTAAGATAACTTATCCTCTGTGATATTCAACCAAGAACATGTGAAAAATACAAGACTTGGCATCCTAAAGAATGAATCTCAAATGGCTGAATTTGGCAACATTGTGCACGATGGATGAGATAGAAGTCTTGCTGTGAGGGGCTCCTATCACCACCTTAAATTCATTCTTTGAGAAATTTCTCGTTGAATACTGATTACATGCAATATTCAGTGCTATGACTAGATAGCACTGGGTAGTGTATGAACCATTTACAGAGCAAGCGGGTCTTTTTTTTCCCTCCAAACAACATTTAAACCAGAAATATATTCCTTAAAAGTATTAGCATCTTCAGTCTTCTGGATCGTTCACATTCTGATAACATTCTCAAAGAAGAAACCAGAGACATTGATATAAAATCTCATCTGATTCGAAGATAAGGAATAATTTGCTTTTTTGTTAATTAGCATACTAATAGATGGTCCTTTCCAAGAAAGTTTTGATTACCTTAAAATAACATTCAGGTAACTTTTTTTTTGTTTTGTTCCAGAAACCTCTTTAATTTAAAGGCTTCATCACTTAGATTCTCCTAGTACAGATATTTCTAACTCTTCCTGGGCTCTCCCAACCCCCAAATTAAAAATTCTAATATACTATAGAATGAAAGCAACTTGGTAAATCTGGCTGTAGAGTTTGTCACACTCTTGAAATGGAAACAGAAAAATCACTATCTTATTTCTTTAGGTCTGAATCTTATAAATCCATGGAGTAACTAAATTAGAAGAATCTGAGTAGCAAGAAATTTCAGATATACCTTAGCAATACACGAGCTCAGATCTAGTAATATTCCGTTGGTTAATATTAGCTGAATGATAGCATCTAATGTTCTCCAAAGTAGGGTTTTCTCAGAACAAAATATTTGAAAATTCAGCATACTATTAGACTACCAACCAAAGGCAAAGAATGGCTTTCTTAAATAAGACATATGATAATTATATTCTCCACACTACATAGTTCAGTACAGCAGCTGAGTTATTATTGATCAATATCACTTAAAATAAGTGAAGACTGTCCACTGTTGCATTTAGATGTGAAAGCTAGTTAATCCAGGCTGAGAATACAGAATAACAAACTAACAAAGTTCAATGAGTTTAGAATAGTTTCCAGAATAAGTAATTTCCCTGGACCCTCCCCACCCTGGTTCTTAGCCCTCCTCCTAGGAGTTATTCTTCCCAAATGTGACTCATGGGCTGATAAATTCCAGAATAACTGGGGCTGCCTCAGGGAAGGCCCTGCTTCCTCCTGACAGTCTGTTTTCACAGGCCATCTGCAAGGAAAGGTAAAGTAACTGGGAAGAGGGAAAAGGAAGAGGTGAGGAAGGTGAAAGACCACAGTCACAGGTGGTGGTGAGCAGAGTCAATGACAATGCAGAAGTGCCAGTAACAAGGATGGCTAATAGCCAATTTTTTCTGGTTTTATGAAAATTGTGTTGTATGATATGGTGACATAACCAGAATCAATCCCCATGGTCCTCCAATAAACTCTGTATCCACACACACACACACACACACACACACACACACACACACAAAGTGAAGATATTCCTTTGGTTTACACAAGTAATTAGAAACTTACTGAAGGGTCAGTACAGTATAGCTTACTTGGCCAAAACCAATACAATTAAACTCCTGGAAAACAAAAGCCAAACAACAAATATGCCATAGTCATTACAGGTAGAAATTGAAGATATTTAGCTTTTGTCTGTGTTCTCTGTGATGTTAACATTCAAGAAATGGTCCTCATTCATCTTTGGCTATATGCAAATATTTGCTATCTTGGTGCTCAAGTGCCTTCTTAGAAATAAAAAAATACTTTATAAATTTAAAACATAAAAAGTTAGTGTGAAAATCTAGTTTAATCCACGTAGTATTTATTATAGAAATCGCAAAACACGAAGTTGTACTCATAGTAGCTTTTTCCCTTGAGCACACTTCTAAAGAAATGTAACAAACTATAACATTTAGTCATTATCTGTACAACCACTTACTAAGTTACACTGTAGCCTAGACACTATGAATTTTTATTCTTAGCCTAGTAACTTTGTATATGTTAAGTATCCACCACAACTAACACAATGAGAAGGGAGAGGAAAATGACACTGAATTTTAAATTCAGCTAAATCCTTTAATGCTCACTGAGTTGATCAGTCCCCTTCTTTCAACTGTTGAACTCTCAGTGTTGAACAATGTATGACTAAGGTGGAAACTATTGAAATTCTGCCACATCTAAAAGTATGGTTTCGAGTTGCTGTGTTCTTAGATAATCTACTTATTGATCATGTACTGTGTATAAAGTGCGACATATTAGAGACTAATAAACAGCAAATGAATGTAAAATTCCTTTTGTAACTAAAATATTCAAAATTATATGACACTGGCATGAACTTGACACAGAAACCATCTTCATCACCACGTTAAATTCCCAGGTTGTGAATACTTAACAGTGTGAAAGTCAACATTTTTTTTTAAATTACTGCAATAGGAAAATATTAAAAACAAATTCTGTAGTAGGATAAACTATGATGGAAGCTACTGAGAAAGGCCTTTATTTTTAAAGTTTATAGAAATGACTGATTTCTACAACTTTTTCTTTTGGCTGATATTTACTATGGGGTGGAGATTAATTCTTTAAATGTAACACATACATCCGAATTAAGTTGAAAAACGAGACAAACCTGAGGTGGAAGCTTTATACTAGGGCAGTTATTGCTACAATTACTCTGTAAATGAAAATCATTTGGCATTACTCCAGAAGAGAAAGCTGTGCTCCAGTTGGGTACAATCAATTCGCTCACAAAAACATGTTGTCTGCTATACACAGATTCTTAGAAGACTGGAGTACTTTTGATCTAGAGGTCTTTTACTATTCATCACAACTGTCTGCTTTACAATGTCAATTTGCGCCAGTCCTAGTAGTGCATGCCTGTAATCCCAGCATTCGGGAAGCTGAGGCAGGAGGATTGTTGTGAGTTTGAAGCCAGCCTGAACTACACAGTGAGACCCTTTCTCAAAAAAAAGTTTGTTTGCATGTATTCAATAATTTGATTCTTTTAGTTAAATCAGTGTTATTTTTAAAGAAAACTAATAACTTTTACTAGAGGGCTCATTCCTACTTAGCATGCTAAAAGACTCAATGCCAGAGGACTCAATACTAAAGGACTTAATACCTCATCTAGGAGGCAAGTGAAGAGATAGTCATTATTTCCATCACTTCGAAAATCTGAAGAGCTTTGAAACTGAAGTTTAAGAAGGAAACAGTATGCATTTTGCACTTTAGCTTATTCACTGATCTTTATAAAAACTGCCTTTAAAATTATTTACTCCTTTTCAAATATGAAATATATTTGTATCTGGAGATGTGAAGTTACAATAAATGTCAAACGAAAGCGCCCAAATTGAGGCTCGGGAAAGTTAAACAGCAAGGTCAAGTACACGTGGCTGGTCAGGTTTGACCGTGGTCTGATTTACAGGCTGGTGCCCCATGTTTAAGATAAAGAAAGGTTCCACTGTTCTGTACTAAAGTCCCCAAATATGCCAAAATTACATGGTCTCAAGAGAGCTAATTAAGAAAAACTGTTTAAATTGTTTCCATGTTTCAGAGTTACCCACCTCTCCACTCAGAATGCAGTTGAAAGATGTGACCCCAGACGTTTTGTTTTCCCTCCAGAGGAAAGACACAGTTGAAAGAGTTTACAAAAACACCTTCGCACAAAGAAGTACTGTTTTTATCTTTATGAAAAGCGTTCTTGTCACAATTCTTCAGGGGTACTCCACACCCTCAAGTACTCTTGGTGACAGGTAACTCCCTTTTAGTCTGTCTCACGAACCAGACCATGAAAGGCTTGCAATTCAAAGATCTGCTTTTAGTTTTGACCCATTGCAGAGCCCTGGCACTGTGTGGCAGAGACTGTGCCTGAGAAATACTTGTTGAATAGGATTACACTGAAAAGCAGCATGAAGTAAAGCCATCGTCTGTCTGCCAAAGACTTCGATGTTGCTGCGTGGATGATTTTTGTTCTTAGAAAGCTTTAATGTTAATAATTCTCAGTGCCCATTTGAAAATTCCACTGGTAGCCGTTTAAAAAAAATTAAGCGTGCCCTCAAAAGAAATGGGGGACACGATTCTGGAGAAATGAAAAAGTGGTGGAGACATCTGCATTGTTCATAGGAGAGAAAGGTCAACAAAGAGCAGAAACGGAGAGCCCAGCCCACCCCGCATTCTTTCCCTGGAACATTCTGTGCGTCTCTAACCAGTTAAGTTCTTTAAAAGCAGTGGTCTTGAAACTGGCCATTCCCCTTTTTGGAGGTGAGGGCAGGAAGAGGAGGAAGATGGTCTGAGTAAATGATTTTTTTCGACAGCAACGTCTACTTGGGGCCTTGGGGAGGCGGGGCTCGCGGAGCCCTCCTTGCGCCAGTGGTGTACAACGTCTTGCCTGCGGTTTACAACCGCTCTTTAAAAATAATTTCCCTTTGGGACTGCCCCTGGCTGCTTCCTGCCTTCCCTGCCCCCACCTTGTGCCGCCCCAGGCAAAGAAAAGCCAGGGCTTCCCATGCAGGTCTTTGAGTAAACATCACGCTCGGAGGATTACAGTCGACCCAAGGCCAGCTCTACCTTTTCCCTTTGCCTCCCTCAAATTGACCCTTGACAGCAGCCCATGCTCTCCTTTCAAATGGAAAACCCACGGACACATACACACACACACACACACACACACACACACACAAACAAAAAAACCCAAGTCTTCCTTTCGGTTGCTACCCGCAATGACGTTTCCCCTTCGGGTCCCGCCCTCCAGGGGCTGGGAATTTTGGGGATTGGCCGAGAGGATGCGGCGCCAAGGCCCCGATTGGATGGCGCGGAGTGAGTGACAGCGGGGTAGTCGCCGCGCCCGCCCTCCCTCCCTGGTGCGCGAATGTGTGTGTGCGGTGTTATGCCGGACAAGAGGGAGGCGACCGTGGCGGCTCTGTTTATTGTCTCTCTCGGTGTGTGGATGCGAGGAGTCGGGGCCCGAAGCGCGGCGGTTTAGACGGCCTTTGAGACAGCAGGAGCGACCGCGCCGAGGACTGGCGTGCCGCGAGAGGCCAGGCTTTGCGGAGTGTGAGAAGGACGAGACGCCCCGCGTCCCCGCCACGTCTGGACGCCCCGGGCTCGGCGGCCGCGCTCGGCAGCTGCACCTCCCGGCTTCGGCCCCGGTCCCTGCGGCGCGGACGGGAGAGTGAGGAGGCGGCTCCGCTGCGGCCGCCGCCGCCGCCGGCCGTCTCTCGCTCCGTCTTCCTTCTCGCCGCTGCGCTAGGCCCGGGCGACGCGGCCGCCGCGCCTCGAGTTTGAGGGCGGCGGGCGGCGCGGCCTCGGCAGCGGGCTCGGCCGGACGTCCGCTCCGGGTCCCGGGATGGGGCGCGGCGGCCGGAGCGGCTAGGAGCGCGGCGAGGGCGGCGGTCGGTGCGCAGCGGCGGTGCCCAGCGGCCCCCACAGGGAGGCGGGAGCGGCGGCCGCGACCTCGGGGCCTGCGAGCGGGAGGCGCCCGCCATGGCCAAGTCAGGCGGCTGCGGCGTGGGAGCCGGCAACGGGGCGCTGACCTGGGTGGTGAGTGGCGGGCTCGGCGCGGGCGGGGGTCTCGGGGCGCATTGTTCGCGGCCTGTGGGGGCTGGGGGTGGGGAAGGAAGTCCGCGGGCGGGGGAGTGGGGAAGCCGGTCCTGAACGCGCCGGTCGGGCGGGTGCCAGCACAACCCCACCCCCGCTCCTTTTCTTTCTTTGCACCTCTGGGGGCTCAGGCTGCTGGAGCGTTGAGTGCACTGGAAACTTTAGGGTACAAATCGCCAATGTGACATGTAGTCCCACTTCCTCTCTTTTCCTCTATCCCGGGCTCTTCCAGGGTGGTCGGCCTGAGATGTTGGATATGGCCATAATGCATGTGTCTCTGTAGGTCAGCACTTTGGCTTAAGAAAATATCGGAGATGGGATCTGTGTGTGTTTTTCAGATGCAACCGTTTCTGGTTGTTTGATCTCTCAAAGAATAAATTAGGATGTCGACTGCAGTTTACATGTCAATTTGGAAAGGCTCCTTCAGGGCAGTTAGGATGAGTGTTTCACACCAGTTAAAATACGGTGGCTCGTCCATCTGTCAGTGTGAGATTATTAAAAGAAGAGCTTACTTACGTCAGCGTCGCAGGTGAAGCGGAGTGGGAGCCAAAGTGGATGTCCTGGAGAGGTGACTGAAGTGCTTAGTCCTAGAGTTCAAGGATTTGGCGCTAAGTTCCTGCCGGGAAGTAAAAGTAGCAATTACGGAGAACTGTTGAGACCGGATTCCCACGACAGATCGATACTGTAATTCGCCGGCATTTCACTTGCTCAGCGTAGAGTTCAGACATGGGTCATTTCCTATGCAAAAATCCCAGCTCAGCCAACTAGGTATCCAGGAGAAAAATAAAAAGCGTTATATTTTTCAGGGGCTTTAAACAGACCGGTTCCCCTCGGCCCCAGTACCCGAAGGGAACTTTTTCATATTGGTGTTTGTTACTTCTTTATTTTCTTTGACCGAGTGAGGTTTAGATAAGTTGAGTAGTAGTTATGCCATAATGACGTGTGTTCCTAGTAAATGGGTGTTACTGATAAAAAAATTTTTTTAAGCATTTATGTTTGGGTTCAGGCTCGTATTGTTGAATCTCAGAATTTTGTATAGTTATGTAGTATGAAAGTGTGAGTGGGAGGAAATATTTCATTGTTAGTGGGCCTTGTAGACATGGAGGAGGGAGGATGTACACATGAAAAGAATTTTAAAAAACTGATGGCCTTTACCTTTGTTACTGAGAGCATGAAGATGGAGTTAGATAACCAGGTAGTATTCTGATTTTAGTTTGATTAACTGTGTGGAAATGTTGAGGCCCGATCAGTGTTTCCTCTGAGGACCTCTGATTGCATGGCGGGAAACATTTTGCTCCGGGTTGGAGTGGTTGGATTTAACCTTTGATAGCGATAATTTAATTTACTGTTATTTAACTTAGTAGATAATTTGCTCTTTTTGCGGTACTGGATATTTAACCCAGGGCTTTAGCCCTTTTTAAAGTTTTGAGACAGTCTTGGTAAGTCGCCCATCCTGGGCTGGAACTTTCAGTCCTCCTGCCTCGGCCTCCAGTGTAGTTGGGATTACACGTGTACACTATTGTGCCTGGCACTTTGTAGTTAATTTAATGACTTCTCCTTTAAGCTCAGCAAAGGAACTTTCAGTTACATTAAAAAAAAACACACACACACACAAAACCAAAAAACAAAACTGAGCATAACTTGGAGAATTTCATTCAGCATTAGAAAGATCCATTTGAAATTAAAATTGATTTATTCATTTGTATACTAATTATGGGAAATAAAGGGAATGCAGTAAAAGAGAAGTAAAAGTCATTTGGTCTTTTATTTGTAATGAGTGTATCTTGTTTATTAAAGTAATAAGCAACTATTAGTCCTCTTTTATATTTGTTGCTTTAAATTTAAGTTATATGGGCATTTTATGTCCATAGTAGTGTACATCATTGCTTATTGGATGGTTGAATTTTATGAGTGATGATAAAATATATTGCTTATGGGCTTTGATGTCATATTGATACAGGTCAGATCCAGTATATATTGTAGGTGCGACTTTTGCAAGGAATATAACCTTTCTAACCCTGTCTTGTCATCTGTCAGATAATTTCAATCCGAACTAAATGAGGTAACATATGTAGCACAGTGCCAGGCTTAATAAAATGTTACTGGCAAATTTCAAACAATTCACACTCTGGAATAATCCTTTGCAGTTTTTTTTTTTTTTTTTTTTTTTGCAGTTGGTTTTTACATAAACTACCTTTCAGCTGGGCGAAAACAAATTAATGTTTTGTTTGCAACAGTTTGGGGGCTTATTGCAGTGGCATCTATTTTGCAAGGGATGTAACTTTGCCTGCATTATTGAAGTTGGTGTTACATTGCCCCCTGCTTGTGGATAATGGGAAAAAGTAAAAATGCCTCTAGACTGTTATCTTTTCTCTGGTAGGTGAGAGGTTGTACAAAATGTGTTGCCAGTGTTAACTTCTGTTGGGATGCTTGCCAACATATGTTGTTAGTGTTATTGTATGAAAGTTTACTTTTTAGTGTCAGAAAGTGCAGAGCAAAGTGGTTAGAATGGCATTAGTTTTCTCTTTAATAATTAATTTGTTTTGTGTTTGATTTGTAGTATTTTAACCAGAATTTTTTGATTTAAAAAAGTGAAAAATATATGGTAAAACTATTTTGAGTTAAAAATTGACCAAGGAGATATATATATATATATATATATATATATATATATATATATATATATATAGGCTTCTCTGAAGCAAATGTAGTTTCTTGAATTTTTAGTTTATAAAACTTTAATTACTAATAGTCTGTTTCATTCTGTCAGTCTTATGTTTAAGGGGTTGAGGCAAAAATATGTGAAAATATCAGAATATAGTCATATGACTATTGCTCTTTTTTCTAGTAATATTCTAACTTGGTAGATTAAAAAATATTGTAATTAAAAATATTAAGCATCTAAAAAAGTGGTAGCCAAAAAGGTAATGAGCCTCTTTCTGTCTCAGATTTTAATATTACCCACTCTGATTTTATCTGTAAATATTTTTAACATTTATTTCCAAGAGTTAAATGTCTTTTAAAAGTCCTCAATTAACCTTATAATTTCTTTACCTGCTGTTCTTTGTTTTTTTTTTGTGTGTGTGTGTGCTGGGGATCGAACTCTGGGCCTTGTGCTTGCAAGGCAAGTACTCTACCACTGTGCTAAATCCTCAACCACTATAATTTCTTTAAAATTAATTGAAATGTATAACATCCTTTGTTTTGAGACAGGGTCTCACTAGGTGGTTCAGGCTGGCCTTGAACTTGCTGTGTAGCCCAGGCTGACCTGGAACCTGTGGTCCTCCAGCCTCTGCCTCCTGAGTGCTAGGATTACAGCATACACAACTATGCCCAGCTATTGTGACTATTTCTAATTAAAGAAGCATAACTATATATAGTGTTTTAAAGTTTTAAGAACCGTACTAGAATGACTCCTTACCTCAAGTCTATACTCCTGAGTCAGACATTCATAAACTGTGTGGCCTTCACCCTGAAATTTATTTCCCATAGTCCTGATGGTTAGATTTCTCTTCACTGTTTTCTGCTCAAGCCATACTCATTTTTTCTCGTTTTGTGTGTTCACTTTTTGTCAGGAATGCTTCCTTTTTTGTCTCCTTAGCAGTCTAAATCTTAACTGCTCTTCAAGACTAACTTTTCAGTTATACTTTTTCTTTTCTCGAACTTTTGCTTCTCTCATCAGTCCTAATACCTGAGTCTTTCTTCTTGTTTTATGCATAATTTTAAAACAATAAGTTTATTTATTGGACGATATATTTAAAACTTCTGAAACAATGATACTATAAATGCCTGAAATCAGAGACCACATATTTTTCTTTATATCCTTCATGATGTTTGCAAAAATCTGGATATACAGTCCAACCACAATTAATTGATAACAGATTAGATAATTGACATTTTTTTTGAAATCTGTCATTACTGAGACAAATGGTTAGGTAGCAAGGTTCTTTAGAGATGTTCTCAAGTAAACGTAATAGCAGATTTTTAAAGCATTTTATTAAGTGCTAACTTTTTTTGAATAAAAGTGAGTATGATCACCTATAGTTTCAGATCTGGTAGAATGATGGTGGTTTATGAGTTTCATTTTACTATGTAAACATTAAAAAAACCAGCTTCAAGCCTCTCACCTACCTACCTACCTTCCTTCCTTCCTTCCTTCTTTTTGCAGTACTGAAGATTGAATCTAGGGCCTCATGTACACTAGGCCAGTGCTCTGCCACTGAGCTTTATCCCCAGCCTACCTTTTGTATTTTTCTAAACCTTAATGCAAATAGTACCCCCCCTCCCAATTTTAAAAGAAAATGTGAGATATAGCTATGGTTATTATCATTTGCACTGACGGGACTTAGGTAACAAACTGTTAGGTACACAGCTAAGGCAAAAGTGGGATTTAAAGGAGGCTTATATTTTTGACAATCATTTGTAAAACTTCTCTTTTAAAAAACATTAAAAAACAAAACAGCTTATCTTTATACCCTGAATGACAGAGTAAAGATTTCAGGTATATGCTTGTCTATCTAACCTTTTATATTCACACACAAAGTTAAGTTTATTTCCCTGTTAGGGTATTCATACCTAGTATAGCATAATGCGAAAAGTATGGGCTATGAAATCAGATGAGCTGATTTCAGAAAACCACTTCTTCAGGTATATATTTTAGGGAAATACCTCCAGACCTCACTTATCTCATCTATATAAAGAGAATCTTAAGAGTGCCTGTTTCATGGAGCACTATTTGTACAATTCCCATAAAGCGTCAGATGAGTGCACATCTTTTTAAATCCAGTGATAAAGCTGGGCATGGTGGAGCAAGCCTATAATTCCAGCATTTGGGATCCTGAGGCAGGAGGATTGCAACAAGCCCAGCCTGGGCAATTTAGGTGAGAACGGTATAACCAAAGGCTGGGGAAATAGTTCAGTTGGAAGGCCCCACATTCAATCTCCAGTATGGAGGGGAAAAAATATGTAAATCCAGTGATAAGTATATTCATACCTTTTAGAGAAAACATTTATTTCACAGTATAAAGTTAAGCATTCCTGACGTTATCAAGTACTCCTCATCTTCCTCTGTCTCCAGACCTTGGTTTGGGAGGGTATTTCTGGAGAAGCATAGATAGAAGACGAATTGGTTTTTGTTTCACTAATGATGGGTAGATAAAAATGGCTCCTTAGTATTTTTATATTGCTAAAATAGGATTGAAACACGTCAAGGGATGGCCCCTTTGAGGGAGAAAAGAAAGGCTGGGTGTCACGAAGTGTTAATGTTAAGTCTGAGAAGATTGTACAGAAGGTAAGAGAAGGCTCTTGTTGCTAGCCTGCTGCCCCAGTTCCCATTCTTGTTAGGTTGGTGCCAGTGGAGTCTTTGCTGATTATGTGAATGAGTGGCTCAGTCCTTTTTTAGTACAAACTGGCAAACCAACTCCTTTTCTCTCTTTGGCAGCAATGATCTAACAGAAAAATAGGAGTTGTGAGTGATTGCCTCGAATGGTTATATCACCAGTGGTAACTCTGTGCATGTAAGAATCTTTCTTTTAAACAGTGATTTGGTACACAGTCATTCTGAGAAAAAGGAGATTGTTTTATTGGAATTTTTTTTCCTACTTTGGTGGTTGAAAAGTATTCTTGATAAAGGTCAAGTCATAGAAAAACATTATACCTACATTTTAAAAATTTGGAGTTATAAGATTGTGAAAGTACTATAAAATGGGTTAACATTTTAAAATTTTATGTATTTGATATTTTCATCATAATTTTGAAAAGCCCCAGAATGTTTTGTTTAATTTGGCAGCCAGCTGCTGAACTTTATAAAAAAAGTCAGTTATGGTGTCATCAGTATAGGTCTTAAAGAATAGAAATACAACAACTTTTAAATGTGTGTAAGATTTTTATCCTAATGTACTATTTTTTTTACATTTTTTTCTTGTTTTCAATATAGGAATGACAGTGTCTTAGATTCCAATGTAAATAGGTGAAGAATATTTGTTACTGTAAATGTCTGATTTATCCTGAATAAATTGGGCAGTGAGTTAAAAATAAACTTAAATCATTAATTTTAAATTATTAAACCTAAATGCAAATTTATTTGGCATGCATTTGGTAATTATTTCTTAAAGCATATTGTTAATTTTTATTGATGCACTAAGTGCACTACAGTACATAATATTATTATGAACGTGCAAGAGTGAAAAGGGTTAAATCAAAAGACTTCTCAGTGTCCATAATTGTCTTACCCTGGAAGTATCAAATATAAATTACTTTATCATTTGTGGGATCGAGACTTCCTTTATGAATGTGTAGGCATGGGTCTGCTGGTCTGCATTCAAGCTAATTTCTTTTTTTTTTCTTCACCCTGAATGTCGTCATCAAGTGTTAAAACTGAAGAGGTACCCAGGGCAACATTTCTTTTTCAGAGATTGGCGTGGTGCTGACAGCTGAAGAGCAGCAGTAAAATGTATTTCTCCTTCAGCTTCTCTCTTCTGAGGCCAAGGGTATTTCTATCTGTTCTGGGGCAGTGACCATCCCATTAAGTTGCAGAAGTTGCCTTTTGTCTTCTCACTCCCAGGTTTTTATTTTTAGTGTGCTGGACATTACTCAGGGCAACTTTTGTGAACATTATAGGAAAATTCCTTATTTCCAAAAAAGTCTGTGGACATTTCGGGGGAGTACCTCCTTTGAGGTTGGCTGCTGGTGAGTTTACAACCAGCACGAACCACTGTTTGTGAGATTGGGAACATAAAGGACAAATGTGACTGCAATGTTAATTGCTACATTCTACCCCTGTCGAGGGCTGCCAGTCTTATTTCTTTATTTAGGTTTCGTTTACCTTTTTGCCTAGACCAGTGGTGGCAAACCCATGGCACAGTGCCACGGTGAGCTGTTTGTTATCATTGCAAGCTTCAAAAGGTTCGCCATCGCTGGTCTGGACTCCAAGAAAAAAGTTGGGTCTCTAGAAGTAATAAGTAGGTATAAACAGTGTCTCTAGAAAAAGAAAATCAGGTAGCTTAATTATGTTTTTAAATACATAGGTTAATGAACTTTTGACATATTCCTTCATTCATTGTAGAAAATTAAAAATAATTTATCAAAAATAAAAGTGCCCCCTATTTTTATTTCTTATAGTTTTTTTATATATTGGGTATATTTCATATTTTATCCTTTTCATATTTGTACATACTGTTTTCTGATAAAATGAATTCATATTTTAAGTTTGCTCAGTAAACAGTATAGTTTTAATAAGCAATATAAAAGTATTCAATTAGCTGTACTAATGTAAACTTACATAAAAGCTATAGCAATAGAAGATTCTAATTAACACAAATATTTTTCAGTATGATTAAAATATTTATTCAACCTAGGCATAGTGGTACATGCCTGTAATCCCAGCACTCTGGGAGGCAGAGGCAGAGGCAGAAGAATCCCAGGTTTGAGCCCAGCCATGTAATTTAGTGATGTAATGAGACCTTATCTCAAGATAAAGAGAAAAAAAAAAAAAAAAGACTGGAGATACAGCTCAGTTTGAAGGCCTTGGGTGCAGTCCCAGAAATCATGCACTAAAAGTGGCCCTTAATGCTTTTCATTACTGTAAATAGAAAGGTGCTCCTTTAATTTTCTCTCAACACCTGTCATATGTTACTTAGGAAAATATTTTGGCATATAATGTTCTTAGAATATTCACTTGTTCTTCCTAGAGAAAAATATGAATTAGACAAATCAAACTACATTTAACATTCTCTTTTTTTTTTTAGTTGTAGTAAAAATGTTAAATTTGCTATCTTAACCATTTTTGAATGTAGAGTTCAGTAGTGTAAAATATATTAACATTGTTGTGCAGTAGATCTTCAGAGCTATTTCATTTTGGAAAACAAACCGTATACTTACTAAACTGTAATTCCTATACTGTTTCCACCCAGTCCTTGTTAACCACCTTTTTACTTACTATGATTTTGACCATTTTAAATACTTTGTTTAAGTATTATGTGTAAGTTAAATACTTTGTATGGAATTTGTCCTTTGTGAATGACCTATTTGCCGTAGCATATGAGATCCTTGAGGTTTATCCATTTACAACACATGGCAAGATTTCCTCTTTAAGGCTGTCTGATACTTCATTTTGGTATATACCACATTTGCTTTATCTATTCATCTGTCCGTGGACATTTGGGTTGCTTCTACCTCTTGAGTATTGTGAATAATACTGTGATAAACATGAGTATGCATTCTGCTCTGAGTTTTTGTTAGGTATATACCCAAAAGAATTGCTGGATCATATGGTGATCCTGTTTTCAATTTTTGGAACAGCCTGCATGCTGTTTTTCATAATGGCTGCAGCATTTTATATTCCAACCGACAATGTGCAAGAGTTTCAATTTCTCTGGATCCTTGCCTTCATTTTCTGGTGGCTATCTTAATAGGTATAAGGTGATACCTTACTGTGATTGTGCTTTCCAAGTCTCTTTCCACTTCTTGGCCACTTGTATATCTTATTCAGAGACTTGCTTATCAAGACTTTTGCCCATTTTCAATCTGTTATTCTGTTGTTGAATTATAGAAGTTACTTATATTAACCTTATATTACTTATATTAATCCTTATATTAACCTTATATTACTTATATTAATCCTTATATTAACCCCTTGTATGATTTGCATATGGCTCCCCCACACCACAGGAAAGGTGATCTGAGGTTTCTTATTCTTTCTATTCCTATTTTAATGTACTATTGAATTGGAGTTGTAGGTATTTTCTTAGGGATTTTTGTATCAATGTTTCAGTCTGTAGTTTTTTTGTGTCTTTGTCTAGTTTTGGTATCAAATGCTTGTCTTATAACAGGATGATTCTGGAAGTGTTTCCTATTTTCTTCCTTTTTTCTTTTTCAAGTGTGAGAAGGGTTGGTGGTGCTAAGTCTTTTAAGACTTGGTAGAAGTTCCTAGTTAAGCCATCTAGTCCTGGTCTTTTCCTTGTTGGAAGGTTTTGATTATTACTTCCTTCTCCTTACTTATAGGTATGTTTAGATTTTTTTTATTTCTTCATAATTTAGTCTTGATTTTATTTTTCTAGGAATTTATCCATTTATTTATGCAATCTGTTGGAATGTGATCATTGATACTGGTCCTGTATAAACTGCCCCCCTCCTTTTTGAGACCTCCTGAGTGCTGGGATTACAGGTGTGCACCACCACGCCTGGTTTAATCCGTTTTATTTCTGTGATTTCAAATGTGATATGTGATGTTTACTCATGTTTCTGTTTTAATCGAGCCATGTTTCTCACTTTGTCTAGGTTAAAAGGTTCATCAATTTTATTGATCTTTGAAAACACCAGCTCTTGCTTTGATTGACTTCTATTTTCCATTCCATTTATCTGTGCTATAATTTTTATCCTTTCCTTCTGCTAATCTTGGGTTTTTCTAGCTCGTTGAGGTATAAAGTTGCTGGTTTGAGTTGCTCATTTTTAGATTTGAATGTGATACTGCTTTAACCGCATCCAGTTTGGGTATGTTGTGTTTTGTTTTCATTTATCTGCCTTGTATTTTCTAGGTTCCCTTGTGATTTCTTCTTTGACTCATTGGTTGTATGAGAGTGTGCTGTTTAATTGACACATCACGTATTTGTAGATTGTTTGTTTTGTTTTTTTTTTTTGGCTTTTTATTTCTAGTTTCATTTCATCATAGAGAATGTATTTTGTATGATTTCATTAAATTTGTTAAGACTTATTTTGTTGATTAACAAGTAGTCTGTGTTAGAGAATGTTCCATGTACATTTGAGAAGAATGTCTTCTGCTGCTGTTTGAGTAGTGCTCTGTGTCTATCAGGTCTTTACTGCTCTGTAGTTGTGGTGGACTTATTATTGTGGTCAGCTTGCGCAGGAACGCCCAGGTGAACTGAGTTGGTGGGTTCTGGGCGTAGAGGATCCCCCTGAGGATTGTTGCCGACACAATATAAAGGAGAACGGGAGCAGAAGATAGTTGCGGGCTGTTTCCCAGGAGAAGCTCTGCTGCGGCTGGTTCTCCTGAAGGGAACTCGGCTGTTCTTGTCGAGGAAGGAGCTCGGGGCCTTACTGTCATCGAGGATGGCTGCCGTTGCTTTGGGGGAGCTCTGGTCGTCATCTCTGCTGCGAGCATCGTATCCTGGTTCCAGTGAAGATTTCTTCAGCCATCATCTGCAGACACGGACGTACACGGGACAGTGCTGTGGGCTCCCAGTCCTTGACTGGATCTTTTGGGTCATCAGTGCCTAGATAGACATTCAGCACTCTTCCTGCACTGGGCTTATGGGTGAATATTGTAACTTATAAATGTCCTGTATTGAATCTGCTCTCTTACAAACCATTGATTCTGGAAAGGTAACTAATACCTGTTGTTCAAGTCTTCTGTTTCCTTACTGATCTTCTGCCTGGTTGTTCTATTCATAACTGAAAGTAGGGTATCGAAGTTTCTCACTGTTACTGTATTGCTATCTGTTACTCCATTTAATTCTGTCAGTGTTTTATATAATTGAGTGCTCTTAAGGTCAGCTGCGTATGTATCTTCCTAGTGAATAGTCTGTCTCTTGTGGTTTTTGTCTTAGTCTATTTTGTATAATGGTAAGTGTAACTATCTTTACTCTCTTCTAGGTTAGTGTATGGAATATCTTTTTTTAATCCTTTCACTTGAAGCTTATTTGTGTTCTTAGAGCTAAAGTGAGCCTCTTGTAGATGGTATATAGTTGTTGCATCTTATTTTTTTAATTCATTTGGCCTCTGTCTCTCTGTGTCTCTCTGTGTTTCTGTCTGTCTGTCTCTCTATACATATATATACACATATACATACATAAAGATGTATGTATATATATTTGTACTGGGAATGCTACCTTTCTCACCCTTTATTTATTTTGAGACAAGGTCTTGCTAAGTTGCCCAACTAGGCTCAAACTTGAAATCCTCTTGCTTTAGTCCTCACAGTACTGAGATTACATGTGTGTGCCACCATGCTTGGTTGTCTTTTAACTGGGACACTTAAACCATTACTATTTAAAGTAATTATTGATATGAAAGGACTTACTGTTGCAATTTTAAAATTGTTTTCTGTATGTTTTATAGCCCTTTCGTGTATCTTTCCATCTTTGCTCTGTCCTTCTTGTGTTTTCTACCTTTTTTTTTTTGTTTTTTGGTGGTGCTAAGATTGAATCCAGAGCCTTCACATGGAGCTATAGATACGTTGTGGTTATTGTTGTAATTACATAAAACATTTTAAAGGGATAACAATTAATTTTAAAATAATAACAACCTTTCATAACAAAAAGGTATAAGCATTCTGTACCTTTATACTTCTACTGTCCTCCACTTTGTAATGCACAAATATTCTCTTTGTATGTATCACTCAGCATAGATTTATGTTTTTTTCTTTTTTAAAATTTTTTTTACCATATTTAAAAGTGATCTTTGTCTGCACATGGTAGCAGGTGTCTATAATCCCAGCTACTGGTAGGCTGAGGCAGGAGAATTGCCCAAGTTGAGTCAGTTTAGGCAACCTGGTGAGATGCTGTCTCAAAATAAAATGGGCTGGGGATATAGCTCCGTGATAGAGTACATGCCTAGCATATATGAGACCATAGATTCAGTCTCTAGTACTCCAAAATAAAGGTGATCTGTGCACCTACATTACAAATGTATAAGATTCTGTATTTGTCAATATATTTACCTTTACTGGGAAATTTTATGTTTTTGTATGGTTGCGTTGCTATTTTCTATGCTTTTGCTTCTTGAAGGACTAACCATATTTCTTGGTGGATAAACCTAGTGGTGGCGAATTCCCTTATCTTTTTCATTAAAGAAGTCTTAACTTTTCTTTCATTTTTGCAGGACAATTTTTGATATAGTATTCTTGGTTGGCAGATTTTAATCTTCCAGCACTTTGAATATATATCACTCCCTTTAGCCTGCAAGCTTTCTATTAAGTAATTGGCTGCTAATCCAACAGAAGCTTTCTTGTATGTGATTATTTGCTTTTCTGTTTGTGTTTTCAGGATTCTTTGAGGTTTGACAGTTTGATTATGATGTGTTTCAGTATAGATCTCTTTAGAGTTATGATTATTTAAATTCTTTGAGCTTCTTGAATTTGTATGTACATTTTTATCTTGGCATTTTAGAAAGTTATTAGCCATTAGCTTTTCAAACAGACTCTTTACTCCTTTCTTTCTTTTAACCTTCCATAATTTCTGTGTTGTTTGGTGGCCTGTAAGTCCTTTAGCCTTTCTTCATGCTTTTTTTCCTTTTTTTCCGTCTCTGCTTTTGAAATTCTTATCTTCACATTTTCTGGTTTTTTTTTTTTTTTTCTTTTGCCGGGTCAGTCCTTTTATTGAGTCCTATTTCTAATTCAACCTTTTAGTTTCAGAAATAATGTTTGATTTTTCTTACTTTAAAACAGTTTTTCTCACTTCGTTTGTATTGTTACTGATTTTTTCGTTAATTTAATTTGTTGAGCACCTTTGTGACTGATTTTGGATTCTTTGCTTGGTAAGGCATAGATCTTTAGGGTCATTTTCTGGAGATTTAATTTGTTCCTTTGCATAGGTAGTCTTTTCCTTATGTCATGTTAACTTTCTGTTGGGACTTTGGCATTTAAAAACTCGGCTACCTTTCCATGCTTTGCCATCTAGGTTCATCTTGGAAGGACTTTTTCCATCTGGTTAGTCTAGCTAGAGAACCCAGAGACTCTAAAAACATTTTCTGGGTATGTGTCCTCTCTGAGCTTGTGTATGCAACTTCTTAATCCAGGAGATTTGCCTTCATCTATTAAGGAGCATTGCCTGGTGTCTCCCAGTACTTTGTCCTGTGGCACATGCTGTCATAAACCATGGAACCTGAGCTCCATCTTGTGTTTATCTGTGGTACTGCAGATTCTGGGTGCCAGACCAAATTATATCAGTTGATTTTTTGCCTTTATTCTTAATGGTCCTCAGTCCAGCACTCTCTTCCTGTCAGTGCTTAGATTCAGGCAGGAAAGCAACTGGTCTTTCGGTTAGTACTCGTACTCTTTTAATGGAGCTAAATTCCACCTCTTTCTCTCACCGAGAAGTTGGAAGTTGGGAATTTCCTCCAGGTCTTCCCTTGCTATGGGATTGGGGGTGGGGCAGAACCGGGGTTTGATGTGATTTTGTATTCACCTGGGGTGTAGGACCTCTTAAACGGTGTCTGAATTTCTCACAATATCCAGAAACCATTTCTCAGGTGGTGTCTGGATTCTCAGATGTTGTTCAGTTCTTTTTTTTTTTTTTTTTTTAAATGGGTAAGGAAGGTCCTGGGGTTTTCTATTTTGCCATCTTGCTCACAATCATGCATATGGTTTCTGCTTTTGATACATCCTCTTAGAAAGAATGACTTTTTTGAATTTGATATTGATTGGATAGGTCCAAGCCAAATAGTTGCTTTTTCTCATAGTGTCATTTAGGAACAACACACGTAGGGAGGAAAAGAGTGGCATTTCCTTATATGGAGGAAGTTTGGAAAGTGACAAATTGTTGAAAAATGAATGAGGTAGGGCTTTATTCTGTTTCTATCTCTGTGTGCCACTTAGTTCAGTGTACCTCATCAGGACCAAAAACAGGAGTCCAAATTAGGTAGATGTGTCTCTGGTTAATACTGAAAATATTTTCTTTGAACTGTAATGGAGTTTGTTTTGGGAGAGATGCCTAGGTTGGAAAGCTTTTGCTTATATAGATAATATATGTTGATTTTGCTTCTACAAATTTAATTAAAAGCAAGAAATGATTAGAAATTTTGAGACTATTTGGTATTATGTATTTTACAAATAAAATTTATGCTTCTGGCTAGCTAGTTCATTATCTAACTCTTGGCAGAAATAAAATATGGAAACCTTTATAAGACAAATATTTTTGTCCAAAGCTATTTTTAATCAACTCAACAATATTAACAGGTAAATGTATAAATGAAAGAATATTTAAGAATGTGTAACATCTACTAAAACTATTCCTAATAATCTTTATTTTGAAACATTATTAAGTCTCTAGTTTTACATAAAATTTCTATCATTGGGAAATTATAATTAATGTTTGAATTTTCTTATGGTTTGTATGTTACTATTCTTTGCCTTATACTGTTTAAAGGTTATGCATTTTGATTTTT
>PVJO010007156.1:73594-83932 GCA_004026905.1 Hystrix cristata | reverse complement strand
CCCTGGGAGTCCAGAAGGACAAGAAGCCAAAGCCCTCCACTGGGGGCTATTTAGCCAGCCTGCCCGCACACCTCCCCACCTGACTTCAGCATCTGTGTCCCCCTCTGCGGCCTTCTCTGCTCTGCTGAGTGTGAAAGAGAACAGGATCTGGGGCCCAGACTGGGCCAGCCTGGGGGAGACACGTTCAGGCCACAGGATCTCAACGCTGCAGGAGGGCCAGGAGAGAGAATGAGGGCTGCCACATGGCCACTGCTCCTCCGGGCACTGAGGATGGCCAGGATGCAGGTGAGGACTGAGCCTGGTTGCGTGGTCAGCGAGAGCCTGGGAGACAGAAGTGGGAGGTCTTGGGGGTAGACACAGCTGGAGAGGGAGGAGGGAGGCGAAGCAATGCAACACACGAGGAACAATGCGGAGAACGGACCTGTGGGAAGGACCAGTGAGAGCCTGGGATATCCTCGTCTCCCTGTGTCCAGTAAGAGAGGGGAAGCGCCTGCTCAGTGTGGTTGGGGTCAGCAGAGGGATGAGGAAGTCTAGATTGGCATCCATGCATCCTGGCCAGGAGCAGGGAGCAGGCACACACATGACAGCGGCCACTGAGTGACCATGCCCAGGGACTTCTGCCAGGCGAGCTTCTGGGGACAGTGACCTCCAAGGAGGTGTGTGTGCTTCACCCAGCAGACCCAGTTGCCAGGCCGTGAGCTCGGGGAGCCTGTCAGAGCCACCCAGACACACACACACAGTGGGACAGGCCAGCCTGGCTGCCTCGGTCTCCTCAGAGAACCTGGCCCTGGCTTCCGACTGGCTGCAAACCTTGCAGGACAGGGTCACTGAGGCCGAACTGTGGGTGAAGGCCCCCAGCAGGAGCCGCCGGCAGACACCGGGCCTCTGTGTTTCCTGAAGCTGGGCTTCCAGGAAGGGCAAAGCTCCCTCCTTCCCTGCTGGCTCCCCTGGGCTCGAGTGCCACCTGGGGAAGGGGGAGCAGCTGCACATACTCATTTCCCAGCTCCTCACCTGGAATGAAGCCCGCAGGTGACAAATGCGTGTCATCTTAAGCTGCTCACGAGCCAATCCCCTGCTGTCGGGATGGCGGTGCCGTTAGCCCCATCTTCCCTGTTCAATGGCGGGGAGCGTGGAGAGGGTGCTGGGAGCCGGGAGCCGGGAGCTGGCCTCAGGGAGACCGAGGGCTCCTCCCAGCTGCCCGGTGCATTCTAAACAGAAATACGATGAAAAAGCTGCACAAGGGGGAAAGGCCCAGCTTCAAAATCTCCAGTAGCAACTCAGTGTCTAGCGTCTAAAGCCACACCACTTCACTGCAGGAGGTGAGCGTGTCAAATGCCCTCACTGGACGCGGGACACAGAGACCAGAACTGAGCATAGTTCCTGCGCGCTGGGGTGTGCACACACACACACAGGCTGTCACCCTGGGCAGCGATGAGCAGCAGCACGAGACCCCACAGCCCGCATCCCGGGCAGCACTGGAAACCAGGAGCGTGTGCGCCAACAGCCACTTCCTGGTACCTCACAGCTCAGCTCCGGGGTGCAGAGCTCAGCCCTGCAGGAAGGGACTCACCCAAGTCCTGGGCCATTAAGCCACAACCTCCAGACCACCCGCTCTGAGCCACTCGCCCTCTGTCCCCAGGAGGGGACAGTCAGGCCCACGCCTCACTGGTTTAGAAGCAGAGTTCACTGCAGTCTTGAGTCCCCAGAAGTTAAACAGCTTCTGCTGGGTTGTGTTTCACATCCCCGTCACACACGCAGGTATGAGCATTGTCCGACTCGGGACCTAGAAGGTCAGCCACATACAGGGAGGGGTCTGTGGCCTCAGCACTGGGGCTTTCCTATGCCAGAGAAATTGCTCTCCTCTCACCCACCCGAGCCCAGCCCACAAACACAAAAGCAGAGTGCTGAGTTCGTGGGTCCCAGAGGGCACAGGAGTCACCCTTCACCTGGGTCACAGGCAGCCCCAGAAAATGGTTGCTTTCAGGCCAAAGCCCAGATCTCCAAAAAGGGAGCAGAAACAAGTAGTTTGTAAAACTATTTATAAAGTGCAAGGGCTGGGGTCACTGAGGACAGACTGAGCCCAGAGCGCTTCAGAGCAGGACAGAGACAGAGCTGTGAGCACCTGACCCCATCAGCTGCGGGACCCCCGTCGCCTCCTGGGGAGATTGTCTCATATTCAGGCAGCGGTCACCTCTGCTGGGTCCCCCTCGAAGCCAAACCTTCTCAGTGCCTCCAGAGACATCCCACCTCCCTAATACCAGCATCCTGCTGACCTCCAGTTTCTCCTGCCGCCAAGTGGACAGACCAAGAACACGGGAAGTCACCAGTCGGGGTCCTGCGTCCAGACTTCACTGGATCTGAACCAGCACCTTTCTCTGCGGCCTCCTTCCTAAGAAAGCCCAGGTCTCCCCTCTCTACAGCCCAGAGCCATGCAGCGACCCCTCTGCAGCCTCAGGAACTTAGCCGCTCCCCTTCTGGGGGACAGTCCCAGCTTGCAACGCAGGGCTCCTCCCTCCACCTCCACATCCTGCTGCCCTTGCCCAGCCCTCCCCACTTCAGCCATCTGTCCTTCCGTCCATCCGCCCAAAACCCCTCTCCCTCTTCAATCCCTCCAGCCCAACTTGTTTCTTGAGACCCCCACCCCCGCAGGTCCGCACAACTGTCGGGGATGCCCTGCAGGGCATGAGCCTTCTGGATTGCTGCTCCCTTTCCCAGGGGGCCTCGGGCTGCTCCACCTGCCCTGGACACTCTGCCCCCAACCTTCAAGCGCTGCAGTTTTAATCCTCCCTCATGAGCGCTCCTCAGAGGTCGCAGCCACCTCTTCGGGTCTCGGACTATGGCCCTCAGGCCCAGCATGCACCTGAGGCCGTGTCCCCAGCCGAGTCCCAGCGTCTACACCACTGCCTCAGCCCGTCCCAGGAGGAGGCCACAGGGCCCCCTTCTCTCTGCATTTGGATCTAGATGCAGCCTGCCCCTTCCCACCTCTCACAAGAGGCCTCTTCATGGGGCGGCAGTGGGACAGGCCGAGCCCCCATCTGCTTCTCCATCTCCTCTGAGTGCTTCCTCTGCCTACTCTCACTGTCTACCAGGCCACTACATTTCCCACCCCACAACACCCCCCGCCACTCCCTGCAGGCTCCTCACTCGCGGTGTTTGCTGCCCACCATAAGGACAGTGCTGAGACCCTCCCAGTCCTGAGCAGTGTGAGCTGGGATGTGGGCCCCTCGAAGCCACCCCAACAAGGCGCAACATTTCATAGCGTCCTGGCCAGAGCCTCTGCCTGGACAAGGTATGTCCTGCCCTCGCCCCTCGCCCCTGCCAGCCTCCCCACCGGCCCAGCCTGGCCAGCCCTTCTCACACTTCAGAGTCCCTTAGGCACATTTTCCTGAGAGCCACCACCCCAGGAGAGGGTCTGTCCTGTAGGTGCTGCCAGTGATGGGGTCACCAGCTGGGAGAGGCCAGACGCTCCCCCAGGGCCTGGCACAGCACCTCGGTCAGCAGGAACCCATCATCCCTGATGCAGCTGAGAGATCTGAGGCGTGGGCGAACCTGCATCACACCCCTGTGCGCCCGAGCTGAGCTCTGTGGGCTCCGGAGCCGTGTCCCCACCCCAGGTGCCTGGGGCAGTCCAGCACACACCTGAGCGCCGGCAGCACGGGCGTGGCCCCACTCACTCCCAAAACTGTCCTGGTTTCAACCCTGAGAATACGATCTCCCATTCAGACCAACCTAGCCTGGCACAGCCCGGAAGCCGGACACCGCCACGCCCCAGGGCCGCAGCAGGGAGGGCTCACTGGCTGTGCTGCACGGGGCAGGGCGCCCCGGAAGCCAAGGCCCAGCAGACCTGAGGTCTCACCCCATCCGCTCAGCCAGGCGGCCGAGACGCACGCCTCGTGCGCCACAGCTGTGAACAGCAGGTCAGGTGGCCACCGTTCTGGCCATGATGGGGCTGAGGCTGACGAGAGCCGGGCCAGCAGCGGAGCCGTGGACAAGGGTCCCAGGCAGACCCCACAGTGATGTGGGAATATCACCGTGTGCGGTGGGGGCTTCTACGGAGCACACACGCTGCCCAGCGCCACTCGTGCCATCGCCGGCGGAGGCCCAGAAGGCAGGAGCACACCCACCCTGTTGCAGACCTCCTGAGGAGCAGAGTGGAGCGCATGCGAGAGCATGGCCAGGGTCCTGGCGAGCAGGCCTCCCCTGGGAGCCGGAAGCGCCGGCGGTTCCCAGCACCACCGAGTTCAGAGATACGCTGGGCCCAGGTCAGGAAACTCAGGCTCTCCTCAGTTTCCCCTAAATAATCCCAACAGCACGGATGGGCACGGTGGGACAGGAAACCGAGGCATCCGCCTGGTCATTCTCTTTGTTCTAAATCCCCTGGCCACGGAAAACAGCTGCAGCCACACGTGGCTGACAAGGCTCTTCACGAGGCAGACAGATGTTTGGCCATTCTGTTCCCACCTCTGACCACACACGGGATCACAGAGTGCTCCCATCCAAAGGCACGGAGAGCAGGCGTGATGCCCGAGAGCACTCCCAGCCAGAAGCCAAGTCCTGCTGAAGGAGAAACACATCTGGCCAGCGTCCTGGTTTTCGCCTGGCGCAGGTATGAGATCCGAGATGTGAGATGGGAAGGAGAGAGAGAGCTGCTGAAGGGACCTCAGAGAAAGCCTGGGGAGGGGACACAGACCTGGGAGGGGAGGGCCAGAGGCAGCATGGAGCGGGCCGGAGCAGGGTTGGCAGGCGCAGGGCCCTCGTCCTGGTTTCCCTCAGCACCTCAGTGTGCACCATGCCGTCCATCACGTCAGAAGTCAAGGTCAGGAATAAGGACATGGGGCAGGGCCTCAGCATCCTGTGAGTCCTTACAGAGGGGCCTCAAGAGACGTGAGTGGTGAGGGGATTCCCAAGCCGTTCTGTGATCCTGCTCCCTCTCTCCCTCTGCAAGGTTTCTGTAAGCTTTTAGGCCACCACCCAATAAAAAGATTAAAAAGAAACAAACTCAAAATTCTCCTAAACATAAGAAGAGGCTTCCTGTCCAGTCTGATGGGTATTCTCCCAGAATCTTTCCAGTTTTCCTGCCTTTGAGGTAGAAGTAGCGCATGGCTAAGGCTGGCTGGGAGATAGATGTGACCTAAGGGAGTAACCTAGATCTGACATCAGCCCGGGGTGTGAAATCCAAGTGCGCCTTCTCATGGGATCAAGAAACTCTCACAAGAATTTAGATAAAATTAAATAGCAGCAATGCCACACGGCTCGCTCTCTCTCTCCCTTTCTCTCTCTCCTCTAGCTCCCACGCTCTTAACTCTCTCTCCCCCACCCTTTTCCACCGGTGGTAGCCCATTTTTTTTCTTTTTGTTTGCCATTTAAATAAACTTTCTCATGCCCCTCAATTCAGCTCATCCAATTTGTTCATACGAAAAGAACCTGGACTTTGAGTACCACCACCCCCCAATAACACTTTTACCTATAACTCTCCCACCTCCAGCCTCAGACAACCAACTTCATCCTCCGACAAACATGAACAAAGCCAAACAGACCAGAAACAAGAGGACCCTCATCTCTCCAGGAGGCAAAGACCACGGTGGCCACATGTGGAGCCTCCTGGGTCCCAGCCCAGCCCACATGACATCGGTGCCTCCCCCACCCCGTCACCTTGTGCCAGATCCGGCAGACACCCAGGGGCCCAATTCCAACTAGGCCCATGGAATGGCGATGCCATCGTGTCCCCATGTTGACTGACCCTAAATGTGAGCTTTGTCAAATAGGCAACCAGCTTACAACTCGAACTTCCGCTCGCTCCCAGGCACATCTGGGTTCCGTTTCAGGAAAGTGACTCCCCCAGAGCACACACACTTTGGGAAGTGACAGAACAAAACCAGCACCTTGAAGGAACGGGGCCTGAAACCCCAGGGACCCCCGCCTCCCTCCAGGACATTGTAGCAATTATCATCACAAGAGCGCACCCCGGGGCCACACAGGTCTGCTACAAATGCAGGGGAGCCTGGAAGGGGCCTCAGCTGCGTGTGCACAGCGAGGGTGGGAGAGGCTCTACCTGCCCAGTGCCCACTTGGGGACCAACCCACTCCCACCCATGGTCCTGGTGCTGTCGCGGGGTGAGCCTGTGTTTCCCCCACACGGTCAGGCAACTGACTCACGAGAGAGCTGAGACCCAGTCTACCTGGCCCCAGAACATTCACTGGAGCCATCAGGAAGGGGCCTCTCCCTGGGGCCGAGGGAACCGGGTGGGAGACAAGGTGAGCTGCACCTGCCACCCGTCGAGGGACGCAGCATGAGTCTTGGTGACATCTGTGCCCATCAGGACAGGCAGGCTTGCACCTTTCCACCCCAAGGTCACCGGTTACCAGACCCAGCCTTTCCTATCTTCTCCCAAGCGAGCTTGAGCCACGTTTCTGTTGCTTTCCAGGGAGTGTTGACCACCCATCAGCACGTGTCTTGAGTCTCAACAAAGAGGCCACGCCGATGTCACTCTTCCCTCTCCTGGGGAGCAGGAAAGAGCCGCAGAGAGTCAGAAGCCAGCCGCACAGCAGAAGTGCGTGAACTTCCACGCAGGACAAATTTGGCTGGGCATGAAGAGGGACTGCTGGTCCTGCACAAGCTTAGAAGTTTCTTGGCTCTCACTGGCTCTGCTGACTGGTTCTATCAGTAACAGCCAAGTTCTCTAGATGGATGCAGGAGGCTGCTCTTCAACCTCATCGGCCCAGAGCAGGAATGCAAAGCTGAGAGAGGACAGGGCAGGCGTGGCGGTGTTTCTCAGAGTTGGTTTGGGTGTCAGCGGTTATGGCCCAGGCCCTCCCTGCAGCAGAGAAGCACATCAGTAAAGCAAGAGGTCAGGACAGGTCAGAAGCCCCTCTAGTACCTGTTGCTTCAGGGGTGCTAAAAGAGAACCAAGGATCACCCATTTCACCTCTAATATTTTGGAGAAAATGAGGCTTAAAAGTATGAAGTTCAAGTACCTTTGGCACTAACTAAGCCAATGGTACAGAATTCATGAAGAACTGGCCAGAACCTGCCAGCATGCACAGACGTGCCCTTGAGCCCTGTCTTCCTCACAGCTTCTGCCTCCCACTTCTGCTGATTACTTCAGCCCTAACTGGTCTCCTCCAGGGCAGCACCCCCAGCACCTCAGGGGGACCTCAAGGCCTAAGCTTGGGTCATCAGCTTTGTAGGCCCCATTTGGAAAGCAGCAAGGGTGAACTCATCTTCCAGCTAGGCACCACGCATCCAACGTCCTTGCTGTTAAACCTGAACTCCTAAAGTGTCCATTTTTATACTGTGCAGATTGTTTCTCCAGATTGCTCCCCACTCCCTCGGGTGGCCATCAGAGCAGCTTCTATGATGGGGAAAGAAGCCCCAGTGTTAAAACTCAAGGAAATCTGATCATGTAACCCGTCATGATTATGCACAAGACAAGCATGCAGGAGAAGAGAGGAGCTCCAGGTCCCGAGTCCTACAGCTCATCTGCCACAAAGCTAAGCGGGTCCAGGGGGCTCCACCTACAAGAGACAGTGCCACCTGCTGCTACTGCCGGCTGCCTCTCTGTGCGGCCTCTTCAGGCAGATGCTCTTCTGCCCACGGATCGTGTCCCTGGAATACCTGACCATAAGGCAAACTTCCATGACCCAAGTACAACTTTCCCACTGATACCTGAATGAAATGGCACATCCATCCACTAGTAGGCTGAGTTCTGTAAGGCACAAAGAGCCAAGGACAATTAGGGGCACAACTGCTGTGTTGTCTTACTATCAAAAAGTCTAAAAGTCTTGTGGAGTAGATGTTAGCCTACTTAAGTTCCCCATTATATTTTGAAAGATCAGTGTATTCTGCTGATGTTTCTGCACAAACCAGCCCCAACTCACAGGAGCTGAGAATGACCAGAACAGGGAAAGAAAAGCCCTGCTTGTCCTCAGCAGTCCCATGCTCACTTGCAGTAGAAGCCACTGTCTGTCCTCAAAATCATTTCAATTTAAGAAGATTTTTATCAAGGCTTTCTTTATCTGCTTCAAATCCATCATGGAGAAGTATGAGCTCTGCAGACTTTACCCCAGAAGAGCACGAAGAATATGAGGGGCACAGGAGCAGTGAGAGGAGCCACCCTCAGAGGGAGGCCAGAGTTGAATCTCAGGTGGATCCAGACACGGCAAAGAGGAAGAGGAGCAGAGGGCACCGTCAGAAAGTCATGGGTGGTCAAGGGCAGACAGAGGTGTCCAGCATGGGAAAACGAAGGCGGAGATACAGTTCAGGCAGTGCTGGATGCTGAGGGAACCCCGGGCCTGGTGGTAACAGACGCCCAGAGCCCAGATATCCCACCCAGAAGGCCGCATCCTGGGAAAGTCAAAGCCGCCTCCACTTCCAAGCTGAAGACGGATGACGGGGCTGGTGAGGTGTAAAGAAGACAGAGTTGGCATCCTATGCCCACCAGGCATGGGCACAGAAGATCGGGGACCCAGCGTAGGCAGTAAGCAGACCCACGAGGTGACGTGAAGCAGTCACAGGGCTGGTGGGGGGTGTCTGAGGCAGGAGAAGCTCCAAGCAGGTAACCTTTGTCTTGACATCAGAGGAGCCTGAGGGAGGAGGAAAGAGTCCCCAGAGGCAAGGACCAGCCCAGGCAGTGCCCCGGCTGGCCACAGGGTGTTGGAGGCCTGGAGTTCTCACAAGATTCATTCAGGGCTGTGTGCAGGCATCCAGGACTCCCAGTCCCAGCTGCTTTGTGGAGAAAAGTCAGGAACCAGGGGAGCAACACCATGGGCGGTCTCCATCCCCCAGCAGCCCTGGGCCCTGCAGGCTGAGGCTGGAAGGAGTGGTCTCTCCTGTCCTCATTTCAGGCCAGCGCCAAAGGGTGTGGGGCTCCAAAGGCACAAAGAGGTGTCTGGCCACCAGTGTGGCCTCCCAAGACTGCAGATGGGGGCAGGGTGGGACACACTGCAGCAGAACCAGCCAGCAACTGCCTTGAGTTCTAACCTCTGCCATCAACTGCCACCAGCAACTGCCACTCGGAACTGCGTGAGGGCTGCCTAGCGGCTCCTCGCCCTGCAGCACCTTCCTCCTCACCCGCTCAGGTCTCACCCTGGCAGCGGCCCAGGTCCAGTTTCCTGGGAGCCAAGAGCTGGCGCTCGTCTGGATTCCCAGGTCTCAGACTGCTCCGCACACGTGTGGGGGCCCCATCAAGACACTTGCCACAGAGCTGAGGATAGCTCAGTGCCGTTCCTCAAGAAGAACACCCTGCCCTGCCCACAAGAGTACCCTGCGGGGCCCGCAAGATGCGCCCGAAGTCCAGGCCAGGGCAGCCACCCTTCTGCCCCAACCCCTAGATTGCGACATCCAGGCTCAAAGCCCATTGCGTCATTTCAAATTGTGTGCAGTCAGAGCCGAGGGTGGTGGTGCATCCAAGCCTGTCCCGGGGTCACCCTGTCCATGACAGGGACGCCCAGCCTTCTGCTGGCCGGGGTCCTGTCTCCGGGCCCGTCATTTTTTCGACCACCAGTGCCCCGCTGTCCTCTTCACAGCCATGTTCCTGAAGGCTGTGCTCACTTTAACCTTGCTCTCCTCGCCTCGTTGCTACCCCGGGCTCCTGGCTCCCTGCACCTCTTGGCCAACTCGCCCGCGGCGCGGGACACCAGGGAGCTGTCACAGCAGAAGCGCCCACCCACCCGCCTGCCCCTGGGGCACAGCTCTGTGGCCTCTCACCCAGGGTGCGCCTTCTTAGGACACGAGCACTCAATGCTTCTGAAAATTCTGAATCTCTCTTTCCAGAACTTCGCTGAGCACTTGCTCCTCAGAGAAACTCTGGTGTGGAGGCCTTTATTCTACCTGTTTGGTCACACGCTGGGTGCAGGACCTGGGCCACTCGCTTCCTCCTCCGTGGGGCACACGCCCGTTTCCATGCCTCACAGCCAGCCTCGGAGCCACAGCAAAAGTGACTAGCTGCCGGGGAGGAAAGGTTGGGGCAGACACAGACCTGGTGCCTTGGGAAGACAGAGAAGGCCTGAGAGGGTGACCAGCAGCACTCAGGAAGAGGGATGTGGCAGCAGCAAGGGGGAGGAGGAGAACACAGCCAGGACAGGAGGGCAGACGCTGCCCTCTGACTCCCCTCATACGACAGACAACAAATCCAGAGCGAAGGGAATCTGTGACTGGCAGAGGCTGGGGGAGATGGGACGAGGGTCAGAGGGGCAGGACTCCTACACTTTGGAAGGGTGAGCATTATGGCATCTGAATTGTATCCTGATAAATGTAGGTGTTATGGTTTGTGTCTAGATGTCCCCCCAAAGCCTCATGTGGTGAGAGATAGCTGGATCTAGAGTGTGGGCTGCCCTGGGG